>PNEQ01033790.1:14400-80621 GCA_003012365.1 Medauroidea extradentata | reverse complement strand
TGAATGTATTTTAAGTCTCAGATATGCCATGTTTGCATAATTAAGTAATACATGTTCTATTCTAAATATGTACATTTGAATTTGAAAAAAAAAAAAAAAAAACAAGAGTGAAATAGAATACAAAAAAAAAATTCAATTGCCAAATTTGAAATAAAATAATAAATGTGTGAAATCACAAAAACACCTTTTTAACAATAAGTCCAATTTCTTCTTCTTCTTTTTTTTTTTTTTTGCAAGATTTTCTAAAACTTCGAGTGGCGTAACTTGTTCTGAACGATGGACTGACAGTAATGCTAAACCACTTAGCCTTGCCTACAAACAGAAAGAAGTTGAACACTGACGCACATGCTACGTCACTCAAAAACATTAATGTTAAGAGTGCGTGGGACTCGGTTTAAGAGCAAAAAAATATTTTTATTGCATTTTGCATATATTTTGGGAAAAGTGAAAAAGGGTAATCCTGTAAAATATTACTGGGAAAATGTCTTAGAGATTAATTTCTGTGCATATATTCCTAATGCTGTGCCATACGATTATAGTTTTTAATGTGGTGCAACAGATGAAAATTATAAAATAATGAAACCGGGAAAGTAATAGAATCGACAAGAATTGATAACTTGATGTTTTGCAGGATTGGCTGTTTTTAAAATTTCATAATTTTATCTCAGTTTGCAACAGTACAGTGTACTAATTATGTTGTATTTTTTAAATTTAAATAGTAAACACATTACTGACCACATATACATTTCAGTATGATAAAAACTTATTTGAAATAAAAAAAATTCTGTATGAAAACAAATTATAAACAGGGAGAATAAAGAATTCACAATTATTTAAAAATTTTTAAATTTTTTGCACTTATAAAAACGACAAACACTTTCACTTGCTTTGCAAGGAACACATTAGCTCAACTCAAGGAATTTGTTCCTTGCAAAAAGATAACATGGACTAACTCATCTAATCAACCATCATTTCGAAATATAAAAAGCAATGCAAGCAGTAATATAAACCAATGTCCGAGATTCAACACGATTTTATTTACGTTCATGTTATGCCCCGAGAGCCGGTACAAAAACAATGGGTAAGCTATTTTTGTCGCTTTTGATAGCATTACGTGTTCTTTGACCATGCTGATTCAACAAAGTTTCGTTTTTTTTTTAAAGACACTTGTATGGAAAACCCCGCCATGTGAAAAATAATAAGGTTCATTTAATTTTGTGGGTAACTTTGGACAGTACTGTACTGTACTCGATCTACCGAACGAATAATAATGTTTTGTATTTAACGCTGTGGTATTCTTAACTTCTCCCGCGATATAACACTCTCTCTACACTCTACTTCACTCACACATGTTGATGTTATTTAAGAAGTAGACTACTTACTGCGTGGTGTGTTTCACACATACAGACATATCACCTTTCACGTCGTGCATAATCCAAAAATTCCACAAATCACAATCAAATAACAAATGTTAGCTCAAATGTCTGGAGCGAACTCAGGCAGGACTACGGGTAGGAGCGAGAAAGCGTCGATTTACTATGGAATGGGAGAAGGCTAGAAAAGGTAGGGTCAAAAATAATACCAATGAGTGGCGAGAGGCGACTTTATTGTTCTCGTGTTGCCATCTTGCCAGTTGCCATCTTCAACCAGAATTTCATAGTCTAGCCTGTTTTTCTTGTCTGCTCCGGTCCGGCGGACAGGCATGAATGTGATAAAGGAAACGTTTACGATGTCGCAGTTTATTTTAAACAGCACTAGAGATTTTGGACTACAAACAAAGTGCATTTCTTTTGCTGGTTATAAATGGAAACTGGAAAGGGAAACACAGTTATCATGTTTCACAGCTTTAGGCTATTACAATGTTTTGGTCTTTTGGTCTCTTGGTTGGGGGGGGGGGGGAGGTTAGACCCCCTGATCTCCCCCGTAAATACGCCTCTGCTTTCATATTAAAAATAATTAAACATGTGCGGAAAAATACAAATAAAAATATCGCATAACTGATAAAACGGCACTATATACGTATATATATATGTGTATATATACACACACACACATATATATATATATATATATATATATATATATATATATATATATATAAATGAAAGCTGACTGACTGACTGACTGACTGACATATCAAACTGCAGCCCAAACCACTGGACCTAGAATCGTCAAATTTTTTGTGGGGGTTCCCCTCAGGTCGTAGGCGAGCACTAAGAAGGGATTTTTCGAAATTCAACCTCTAAGGGGGTGAAAAGGGGTGAAATGTATTTCCGAAGGAACATCGTTAGAGTTCGAACCCGAAGGCCTATCATCGTGATTTTTACTTTAATAAGACACTCGTAAAAATGCATATTGACCAATTTAAGTATTTTTCGAAATTCAACATTTAAGGGGTGAAAAGACCTTAAATGTGTTTCCAATTAACTATAGATATCTATCGAATCCTTCAGTATAAAGAGCTGGTATTCACTTCAAAATATTGCTTACTTAAATGACCAAAAATCAGTTTTAGGATTTTTTGAAATTCGACCCCCAAGCAGTAAAAAGGGGCAAAATGTGTTTTTATGAATCGTTTATATCTTTAAAACACAATTGGCTATCGTCGTGATTTTTACTTTAATTTGTTACGTATACAAATCTCTATGACAGGACTCCAAGACGTTTCGAAATTCTTTAATTACGGGGGTGAAAATACGTTAAATGGGTTTTCGATTTTCCCTCCATATCTATCGAACCAATCGAGATATCGAAGTGCTCTTTGCTTTAAATTGATGCTTTTGTAATTATCCCAAGTACCATTAAAATATATTTTCCAAATTCGGCCCTAAACCGGTTAAAAAAGGGGTAAAATATGTTTTCGATTCCCTATAGATATATATCGATCCCGTAGATTTTTATATAGCGACGTGATTTTTGTTTAAGATTGATGCTTACTCAATACCTAAAAAGTAAATTTAGAAATTTTCGAAATTCGCCACCTAAGGAGGTGGAAAGTGGTGAAAAGCGTTTTCAATTAATCGTCGATATATCTTGAACCCAGCGGGATAATGTTGTGTTTTTTACGTCCACGAGATACCAATAAAGTATTCTAAAACGTAATTAAAGGGTTTTTCGAAATTTACTCTCTTAGGTGGTGAAAAGACCTTGAAAGTGTTTTAGATAAATCCTAGCTATCTATCGAACCCGTCAAGATATACAATTAATTTTTGCTTCAGGATGATGACTACAGAAATGATCGAAATAGAGTGATGCTTACGTAAGAATTTTAAAATGTAAACATATGTACGTTTTTTTTTTACTTTATAAGATAACGTGTTTATTAAGAATAAAACTAAGTTGGTCAACATAAGGCAGACGATCTGAAAAGCCGAAACGAGAGCGAGAAATAACCTTTAGGAGTTTCACTCTACAGTAACCTATCGAGACGTGGTGTTGTACAACCTCTATGAACCCGGGACATTTTATAATTAAATTTTATTTTCATGAATTATTTCGACGTTACGTGACGCAGTTGTGTGTTACTTAGTTCTAAATTACGGAAGGTTCTCGGCTCCAATTTCGTTTAGAGCTGCGTGCGAACGTTCAATTCTAACGCACAAAAACTACAAGTGAGAACGAATTAGTGCAATTCACATGTAGTCGTTGAGAAGGGGTGAAATTGCAGTTTGCTCTCCACTAAGGTTCCTCTACATCAGCTGACATATCGTCGGTTATACTGCCAAAAGTGATTAAGTCATGCGTGTTATTTTGTTTAAAATCACTATTGAATTGTAGATATTAACAGAAATGTGGTAAGTTACTATACTATGACACAACAGCCGAAACGACGAATAGACTTTAAACTTGGGCAATTGTTCGTGAACAACATATACATATTCCCACAACATTTTTATAATTTTATCTCATTTTGACTTAAGTCACTTTTTGCAGTAAACCGACGATATCATCTCACTAATTTCAAGTTTGGGGCACCAAATACGTTTCCGCGAAACCTTTACCCATTGAAACTTTGTAGTGGCATTTAAAATCAAGTGAATATTTTGAAAATACATAATTGAGCGCACCGTCACCAATGGTTGTTAACAGGGTAAATCAGATGTTTTTCATTCGATTAACCTCTTAATTTAGGTGTCTGTAACCACCCCACAACTCAAATTGGCAGGGCTACAAATAAGGCGCAGGCTAAGTCTCTGTTAGTGGCAGGGACAAACTTAAGACTGCTTTTCGCGTGGACAGCTATAGCTACTTATCCTGCTGCAGAATTAGTTCAACATTCTAACACTTGGTGACTGAAGTACCAATCTTGTACACAAAGAGATTTTTAAATTAAAGTAAACATTACCAGTTACGAATAATACTCGCGAGCAAAGCCGCGGGGAACCACTAGTATATACATAAATGAACACTGACTGACTGACATATCAAACTGCAGCCCAAACCACTGAACCTAGAATCGTGAAATTTTTTTGTGTGGGTTCACCTCAGGTCGTAGGTGAGCATTAAGAAGGGATTTTTCGAAATTCGACTTTTAAGGGGGTGAAAAAAGGTGAAATGTGTTTCCGAAGAAACGTCTATAGAGCTCGAACCCGACAACCTATCATCGTGATTTTTACTTCAGTAGGACGCCCATAAAAATGCATATTGGCCAATTTAATGATTATTCGAAATTAAACATTTAAGGGGGTGAAAAGACCTTAAATGTGTTTCTGATTAACTATCGATATCTATCGAATCCTTCGGGGATAAATACTTGGTTATCACTTCAAAATTTTGCTAACATATATACCCAAAAAGTAGTATTAGGGTTTTTTTTTAAATTCGACCACAAAACAGTAAAAAGGGGAAAATTTGTTTTTTATGACTCGTCTATATCTTTGAAACACAATTGGCTATCGTCGTGATTTTTACTTTAATTGGTTACTTCCACAAATGTCTATGACGGGACTCAAAGACGTTTCGAAATTATTTAATTAAGGTGGTAAAAATACGTGAAATATGTTTTCGATTATCCCTCCATATCTATAGAACCAATCGAGGTATCGAAGTGCTCTTAGCTTTAAATTGATGATTTTGTAAATATCCCAAGTAACATTAAAATATATATTCCGAATTCAATCCTAAACCGGTTAAAAAATGGGTAAAATATGTTTTCGACTCACACACACACACACACACACACACACACACACATATATATATATATATATATATATATATATATATATATATATATATATATATATATATATATATCCAACAGATTTTTATGTAAAGACGTGATTTTTGTTTAAGATTGATACTTACTCAAATACCTGACAATCAATTTCACAAATGTTCGAAATTCGCCACCTAAGGAGGTGCAAATGGGTGAAAAGTGGTGAAAAGTGTTTTAAAATAATCGTCTATATATCTTAAACCCAGCGGGCTCATGTTGTGTTTTTCACGTCCACGTGACACCAATAAAGTATTATAAAACGCGATTCAAGAGTTTTTCGAAATTTACTCTCTTAGGTGGTGAAAAGACCTCGAATGTGTTTTAGATAAACCCTCGATATCTATCGAACCCGTCGAGATGTACAATTAATATTTGCTTCAGGATGATGATTACAGAAATTATCGCAAAACGGTTGTAAGATTTCTCGAAATCAGATTTCTCAGTACTGTGCAGGGTTTATACGTGTTTTTTTTTTATAGTGAATGATCGATTTTAATTCGTATGAATGGGCTAGCGATGTTATTTACAGTTCAATTGGATACTTATACAAATGTCTAAGATGTGAATTTAAAATATTTCAAAATTCGACATCCAAAGGGTGAAAAAGTACAAAATTTGTTTTTCATCAACCCACGATATCTATCTTAACTAGTAGCAATATTGAGGTGTTGTTCGCGTCAGAGTGATGCTTTCGTAAGTACTTGAAAAATAAATATGTAAGTTTTTTTTTACTTTACAAGAAAACGTGATTTTTATGACTAAAACTAAGTTGGTGAACATTCAAGGCAGACGATCCGAAATGCAGGAACGAGCAGCGAGAAATATCCTATACAGGAGTTTCACTCTACAGTAACCTATGTAAACGTGGTGTTTTACAACCTCTATGAGCCCAGGGCACAAATATTTTATTTTTTTTAAATTAAATTTTATTTTCATGAATTATTTCGACGTTACGTGATGCAGTTTTTTGTTACTCAAGTCTACATTTTCGGAAGATTCTGGGCTCTAATCCCGTTAAAAGCTGCGTGCGAACGTTCAATTATGACACGCAAAAACTACAAGGCAGATCGAATGAGTACAATTTACATGTAGTCGTTTAAAGGGGGTAAAATTGCCGTTTGCTTTCCACTTAGGTTCGTCTACATCAACTGACATATCGTCGGTATACTGCCAAAAGTGATTAAGTCATAAATGTTATTTTGTTTAAAAACACTACTAAATTGTAGATATTAACAAAAATGTGGTATAGGTTACTATACTATGACACAACAGTACGAAACAATGAATAGATTTTAAACTTGGGCAATTGTTCGTGAACACCATATACATATTCCTAGCATTTTTATCATTTTATTTCATTTTGTCTTGGTCACTTTTGGCAGTTAACCAACGATATATCATCTCGCTAATCTCAAGTTGGGGACACGAAATACGTTTCCGCGAAACTTTTACCCACTGAAACTTTGTAATGGCAATAAAGTTCAAGTGAATACTTTGAAAATACGTAATTGAGGGCACCGTAACCAATGGTTGTGCAGAGGGTAAAGCAGATGTTTTTCATTCGATTAACCTCTTACCTTAGGTGTCTGTAATCACCCCACAACCTCAAATAGGCAGGGCTATAAATAAGGCCCAGGCGAAGTCGCTGTTAGTGGCAGGGACAAACTTAAGACTGCTTTTCGCGTGGACAGCTATAGTTACTTATCCTTCTGCAGAATTAGTTCAACTAGCCGCTTGGACATTCTAACACTTGATGACTGAAGTACCAATCTTATGTACAAAGAGATTTTTCAGTTTAAGTAAATATTATCACTTACGAATAATACTCGCGAGCAAAGCCGCGGGGGACTGCTAGTCTTTACACATAAAAATAGCTGTCCCGTGGCGGCTTCGCCCACGTGTACTATAGAAAAGGGTAACTAACTTTTAATTACGTATTAATTGATGGTGTTACTTTATTTTCTTTATATCTTTATCAATTAAACATGATATCTCTGCTTGACAATTCTCTAATCTTCAACTAAAAATTGGCGATGGGTCATATCCTGAATCTGATGTACAGATTATTGTACCTGCAAGCCTACGAAGAGTACTAATGAAAATTACAGATATTTTTGAAAATGTAAATCCTGATATATCCTACATTAGTGAGAAGCCCATTGACTGGTTGTGCGAACATGCGATTCTGACACCAAAGGACAACAGGGCCGATGCAATTTATGACATATTGCTGAAAAATAAAAACATCGATCAGCACACCAAGCTAGCAGTACGAAATGGCACAGAAAACATCCCCAAATGATGTTCGAAAGCAAAGAAATATGGAGCTAGCAGTTAAATGCTACAATAAATACAAACAGCTTCGCTGAGCGTACTTTAATAGCAGGACCACATTTTTGTCTATGGCAGAACCTCTCTGTTTTAATTCATTTTTATTTCTCTATGATAATCAATAAATGTCTCTTGTAGAGAAAAAAACATACTGATTGCAAATTTTGAGTTATTTCTCCGAGGTCAATATTCACTTTTCGGGAGTTCTGTAACATTTCACTACGTTTCACACCCGTAATTGTTGAATTTTGAAAATTCCTGAGTTCTGTTTTTAGATATTTACGTAAGCTTCGTTTTAAAGCAAAAACCACCTCGATATCTCAAATAGTTTGGGAGATACGGATGATTACTTGCTAACATGTTTTATTTATTTTTACCGGCTTTCAAGGACAAATGTTGAAGAATCCTGAAATTACATTTAGGTATTCACTAAGCATTATTTAAAAGTAAAAACCACGTCGATATCTTAAATGGTTCAGGAGAAACGGATGATTAAATGAAAACACGTTTGATTTTTTACCAACTTCCAAGGACGAATTTTTAAAAATCCTAAAATTGCTTTTTATACATTAATTTTATTTTAGGTAATGTTTTGAAGTAAAAATACTAACAATACACGATCAGGTTAGAGAGTTCTAGATAACTCTCTAAACTGATCATATATTGCTAGTATTTTTACTTCAAAACATTGCCTAAGCAAATGCATATGTCATAATTTTCCGCTTTTTCTAAATTCTAAAATCAAGATGGTGAAAATAAGTTAAATGTGTTTTCAATAAATCCTCTAGTTCTCTTAAACCACTTAAGATATCGAGGTGACCTTTGCATCATAATGGTGCTTACGTAAATGTCTAAAAAAGCAGTTTTATAATTTTCCGAATTCGTCCTTGAAAACCGTTGAAAAAATGAAGCGTGTATTCAATTAACTATCCGTATCTCCTGAACCATTTGAGATATCGATGTGGTTTTTGTTTTAAAATGAATTTTATGTAAGTACCTAAAAAGTAATTTCAGGATGACTCAATGTGCGTCCTTGAAAGCTGGTAAAAAAATAAAACGTGTTTCCAAGTAATCGTTCGTATCTCCCAAACTATTTGAGATACCGAGGTGGTTTTTGTTTTAAAATTAAGCATACGTAAATATCTAAAAACTGAACTCAGGATATTTGGAAATTCGACAATTACGGATGTGAAAAGTAGTAAACCTGACGGCCTATCATCGTGATTTTTACATTAATAGGACACACGTATAAATGCTCATTAGCCAATTTAAGGATGTTTAGAAATTCAGCATTTAAGGGTGTCAAAAGACTTTAATTATGTTTCCGATTAACTATAGATATCTATCGAATCCTTCGGGATAGAGAGTAGGTATTCACTTCAAAATGTTGCTCACGTAAGTACCCAAAATGCAGTTTTAGGTTTGTTTCAAATTCGACCCCCAAGCAATAAAAAGGGGCAAAATGTGTTTTTTTATTAATCGTCTATTTCTCTGAAACACAATTAACTATCGTCGTCATTTTTACTTCAATTGGTTACGTACACAAATGTCTATGACAAGACGCGAACACGTTTCGAAATTGTTTAGTTAAGGGGGAGAAAGTATGTTAAATGTGTTATAGATTATTTTTCCATTTATAGAACCAATAGAGATATCGAAATACTCTTTGCTTTAGGTTGATGCTTTTGTAAATACTCCAAGTACCAGTAAAATGTATTTTCCGAGTTCGGCCCCAAAGATCTTTAAAAAAGGGTAAAATGTGTTTTCGATTCACAATCGATGTATTACATTGATCCCATTGATTTTTAATATAGTGATGCTTACTAAAATACCTGAAAAGTAATTTCACGAATTTCCGGAATTCCTCACCTACGGAGGTGAAAAGTGGAGAAAAGTGATGAAATGTGTTTTTAATTAATCGTCGATATACCTTGAACCCAACGGGCTACTGTCGACTTTTTCACGTCCAAGAGACGTAGTTTAAAATGTGATACAAGGGTATTTCGAAATACAGTCTCTTAGTAGGTGAAAATACCTGGGATGTGTTTTAGATAAATCTTCTATATATTTCGAACCCATCAAGATATTCAGTTTATTTTTGCTTCACGATGATGATTACGTAAATGGTCGTAAAAAGGTTTTAAGATTTTCCATAATTCGAACTCTCAGTACTGTACAGTAATGATAGTTGATTTTTAATAAATGATCTATTTTGCTTTGTCTGAATGAGCTATCGTCGTGATTTTCACTTGACTTGGATATTTGCACTAATATTTAAGGTGTGAAATTAAGATTTTTCGAAATTCGACACCTAAAGGGGTTAAAAAGGTTTAACATTTGTTTGCTATCAGCCGATGATACTTATCAAACCAATAGAGATATTGAGGTGGTGTTCGCGTCAGAACGATGCATACGTAAGTACCTAAAAGTGTAATGCAAGTTTTTTTAGTTTATTAGATAACTTAATCAACTATAAATATTTGTTTGTGAATTTTCAAACAGATGGTCCGAAAAGCAAGTACGACCAGCGATAAATAAATTATACAGGAGTTTCATTCTACAGTTATATCGAGACGCGGTGATACACAACCTATATGAGCCCAGGAAATTAATATTTCATTTTTAAACGTAGTTTACACGAACATTTTCGACGTAATGCAGCGCAGTTGTTTGTGGCTCCGATCTATTGTTCGAGCGGCGAGATTCTGGGCTGAACATCATTGTAAAGGCTGTGCAAACGTGCAAGTCTGACTAAAAAAACTGCAAGGCAGATGAAATTAGAGTAATTTGAATGGAGTCGTTCAAAAGTGATGAAAATGGATTATGCAGTCCACTATCTACTGAAGTTCTTGACAGTATCAGCCCGTATATACCATCTCACTAACCTCAATGTTGGGACACCAAACGCGTTTATATTTCAGCAAAACATTATTCCACCAAAATTTCTAAATGCCACTTAACTTCAAGTGTAGGTTTCGAAAAACAAATATGTTACTGAGGGCACCATCACAAATGGTTGCGCTCGAGGGAAATCAGCCTTAATACCACGTAAACTACGTACTTCATTCGATTAACCACTTACATTTATTGCCCCACGACGTCAACCTTGCTGTGACTATAAATAAGGCCTAGGCGAATTCACTGCTAGTGGCAGGGACAAACTTACGACTGCTTTTCGCATGGACAGCTATAGCTACTTATCCTCCTACAGAGTAGTTCAACTAGCAGAGTTATTATTCTAACTCTGGATGACTGAACCACCTATCTGGTGTACAACGAGGTATCTGCTCTGAGTAATACACGCGAGCAAAGCCGCGAACGTACTGCTAGTAGGTAATACGTTCCTAGGCAACCACCCAGCCGCATGGCAGAATCTGAAATAGCCAACATACTATTTTTAATAATAACCCTTTATATCAAAATATTTTAGTTAATCCTTACATACTGTACAATTGGGTTAAACGAAATCACGTAATTAAAAATGAATCGGAAATGTGATTGCTTATTAATTATGTTCATTTACTCTTCTGTACTAGTATATATAGTTTACACATATTTTCCCGAAGAGTCTTAAATACAAAAATCAAAACTGATATTCTTATTAAGTATGAAAGTTTAAATATCACAACAGAAAATTTTATCGAAGTTAATTTTTATTCTCGAGATTCTACGAACCAAGGATAATTAGAATATGTAATAAGTTAATACCTAAGTTGCCACTACAAATCAAGTACATTACATATGAAATTCACTAGAGAAATAAATAAAAGTAATATATATATATATATTATAAATAATACCATAGGCTCACTGGTTAGTGCAGTTATAATTTAAATTTCTTGATCGACGACAATGCATTACCTAAATATTTAGTTTCAAAATATATACCTAGGCACGTGCTGTAATAGCCTGTCCATAAATTTTCCCATGTATTATATTTATATTTTAAAATAAATTTAGGCATTTGCATGTCCAATCTTAAACGTGCCGGCTACTTTAAGATTCAAATGCGTTATGGTATGTACGTAAACAGGTTTTTTTCTACGAAAATATTCCACATGTGACCATTATGCCAACGTACGAAAAAAAAAAAAAACCTCAGACAAGGCCGGAACCTAATTGTTAAGACACCATGCTGATGAAAAACACTGTTTCTAAGCGCTCATACATAACTAAAATGTATTAACCGGATGTATGTGAAACTCAGATTGTCACCTTCAGCACTGAACTTAGTTGCAGACTTTCTACCAATAAAAATATATGGTCACCGCTTAAGGGGCCCGCCTCGTTGCCATAAAATCACACTACAGAGTGTTTGAAGAAAAAGTTTTACACCGAAACTAATACACGTGTGTTCACGCCGTTTCTCTACGAAAAGAACACACACTTCAGACGACTGCCCTTAAGTACTTTCAAGACAACACACGTATTAGAAATCCCCTTTTAGGGTACGTCAAAATGGGTTAAAACGGGGTTTTCAGTCTGCTATAGCGGAACATATACTGGCCGAATACGTGTGAAACCACTTAAGGGTAGTGCATTGGACTTTAGTAAAGTGATTTCGTAATTAAAACAATAGGGTCACCACTTAAAGTCCCACAGGAAATTTGTTTTTCCTCAAGACTGCACGTCTTAAGCGTAGAGGCGACGCACCGTTGTATGGCCCTTACGACGCCGCCCGTAGCACAATACCTCACTCACCCAAACACATGTACCACGGGGCGGGCCCCTTAATGCCCCACAGTAAAAACGGTTTGGCGGGAATCTTGCACGCTAGTGCAGCGCTTGGATCGTTTAGGCGATGCAACATTTTATGCACGCTTCAAGGTCGCCCTTATGGCTCCGTTGTTTCTCTGAGCCTCTTAGGCGGCGCCCTTAACTCACGTGCAACTGCTTAGTTTGTTTTATATTTTGGTTCTGTTGAAACTTCTTCAAGGTGGTAACTGCATGGGGAAAGTAACACTCAAAACCTGTCAACTTAACTAGACGTGGTGCTGTGTTGGCTGTAACATACCCCAAAATTCTTGGCATAGAACTATTTACGTGGCAACATGTGAACACTAAGAATCGTATCCGCTGCTTTACATAAAACATAATATTGGAATTTCTTTAGTATCCTAATAATATATTTTTTAAAATGTCACAGTTAACACCGAATATACGGTACATTTCGAATATTTGTATTTATCGCCATACTGGTGATGTAGAAACCGCGATCGAAAATTACGTGACTTCTAATTTAAGATGGTGACTATGCGTGCGTTGAGTCAGATTTCTGTATACATATATTATACTAGCAGTCCCCCGCGTCATTGCTTGCAAGTAGTATTCATAACTGATATTAACTTTAATTGAAAAACCTCTTTGTACACCAGAATGGTACTTCAGTCATCAAGTGTTGAACGTCCAAGCTGCCAGTTGAGCTAACTCTGCAGCAGGATAAGTAGCTATAGCTGTCCACGCGAAAAACAGTAATAAGTTTGTCCCTGCCACTAACAGCGACTTCGCCTGGGCCTTATTTATAGCACTGCAAAGATGACATTGTGGGGCAGTGTAGTTATAGACCCTTAAATGTAAGAGGTTAATCGAATGAAAAACGTCTGATTTACCCTGTTGCACAGCCATTGGCGACGGTGCCCTCAATTACATATTTTCAAAATGTTCACTTGAAGTTTAATGCCATTAGAAAGTTTTGAAGGGAAAAGGTTCCGCGGAAACGTATTTGGTGCCCCAGCCTTGAGATTAGTGAGATGATATATGTGAGCTGATGTTGTCGAGGAACCTTAGTGGAAAGTGAACTGCATTATCCATTTTACGCCTTTTAAACGACTACGTGCAAATTAAACTAATTCGATCTGCATTGCAGTTTTTGTGTGTGAAATTTGAACGTTCGCACGTAGCTTTTACCTGAATTCAAACCCAGAACCTCCCGGAATGAAGACCTGAGCTACAAACAACTGCGTCACGTAACGTCGAAATAATTCATGAAAATAAATTTAATTTTAAAAAATAAAATATTCATGTCCTGCGTTCATAGAGGTTATACAATACCACGTATCGATATGTTTCTGTAGCGTGAAACTCCTGCATAATTTATTTCTCGCTGGTCGTACTTGCTTTTCGAATCATCTGCCTGGAAAGTTTACAAACATAGTTTTATTCTTAATAATCAAGATATCTTATAAAGTATAAAAACTTACATATAATATTTAAAACAAGTACGTAAGTATCACTTTGACGTGAGCAACACCTCAATATCTCTACTGGTTAGATAGATATCGTGATCTATAGAGAACAAATGTTGTGTTTTTTCACCCTTTTGGGTGTCGAAATTCAAAATATTTTTATTTCAGATCTTAGACATTTGTATAAGTATCCAATTGAAGTGAAAATCACGACAGTTCCCCGTTTATTCTAATCAAAATCGATTATTAATATAAAAAACAGCCTATGACCTCTGCACAGTACTGAGAGTTCGAATTTCATAAAATCTTAAAACCGTCTTGCGATCATTTCTGTAATCATCAACCTGAACCAATAATCAACTGCATATCTCGACTGTTTCGATAGATATCGAGAATTTATCTAAAAACATTCCAGAAAGTAGCCAAATAATGATATCCCGCGCAATTATTTCTACTGTACTTTTAATAATTTTTAAACAAAGTAAAAAATGATTAATTTGCTACTAGCACAGCAATTATTGCCAAACACGAAATTCGTCCGAGGAAAGCACGAACCAACAAAAGGCGTGTTGAGGAAGCGACAGGAAGCAGCAGCGAGGAAGATGGGGAAATCATATAGGCCACCTTTAACACCATCTATGTTCAATACAAGCAACAAATCTAGTCTAAATATAACATCCGTGTCGCTGAGCTAAGAGATTTGGGTTCAATGACTCTCTATCACTGAACCTAGAAAATTAGTTACGTGCAGGCTTTTCAAATGTTTTTCACGTTGCATGGAGACAGGATTTTGAGATGCAGCAAAGGTTATCAGATGTTCGGCAGAAAGAGGGAATGTCTTCCTTTTTACTTACTTTTCTGGATCTGACTAGATTTTTCGAGGCCCTCAAAATGTAAGTTTTTTTTTTTTTTACCGAATGAGTTATTACATGAAATATTTGATTCACTTTGTGTGCGTTCTGATCTTTTCGGTTCGTACAATACATTTAAGAATTCAAATTAATGTTACCACCAATTTATTTCATATTTTATTTTAACGTGTATTATGATAAATGTTATTGTATTAAGTTTATTGAACTATTGTAGTTCATTATCGTGAAATTCTAACTATGTTTTTACATTTTTTTTTTCAATAACACTGAAACCATGTTAACAATTAAAATAACCTTAGGTATTGTACTCCAGTATTTTTAATTTAATTAAGTATGCACGAAATTTCAATTGTCATCTGTTTTTGGCGAATTGCCCATAAATTGTATCCTAGCTGCAAGTTATTTTTGTGGAGGCTTTGAGTTCTGCTCACCAGTCTAGCTGACAAGACTAAAAAATATTCGTAACCTGAATTCCCAATCATATGTCAAATACTGCGGTGGGAAATACTGTCCAAACAAAAGTTGTAATTGACATAAAATTAGTTCAAGTTTTAGAAAAGTTGTCAGCTTCTTGGGCTGATATTTGATTTACCAGTGGGTAGCGCAGCTGGTACTGTAGAGGATGGCATGATGGTGAGCAGTAGCAGGAGGGGTGGGTGGGAGTAAGGCGACGACTGCTCATGTCCTGCACTTCAGGCGAGTCTCGTGACTGCGGGTACGAGGGGGACAGGGGAGGCACGCCAGGGTAAATACCCTTCACCCACTACTCGGCACTAGCATGAACTGGGAGGGGGTTGAGTTGCTGACGTGTCCGACCAAATACTCCCCACAGCTAGCCGCGGACCTGTTTCACTTGCGCCATATGTCGTCTCTCTGAGCCAACAAGTCCCCCTTATACCCTCCTCTGGATTGCCAAGCTGAAAGGGGGAAAACACATAGCCTTCTGGTTATTTACACGCCTTAACCCTCTTGAGGGCTTCGCGAGTGAGGTGGTCTGTCGAGTGGTAAGGGAGATTTTCGAATGCACTGCGTTTCCCGTCCTAAGTCTTTATTTACCGCTATAGAAGTACAGTTTTGTTTAACCTAATCCAAAAATGCTTTCGTTATAGATCAAAGTTTTTTTGTAATATATCTATCAAAAATGAAGAATTATGTAAAAGACTTACTAGGGCCTATGCCTGATGCAAAAATATATACCGGGAAAAGCTGACAGTTTTCTCACAACTTTATTTGAAACCACACTTTTGTTTTACGACTTGCAGAACCCTTACATGTGTTATATAGGATATACAATAAACTTTATCCTTATTATAAAATTAGATAACATGAACTATAAAAAGTTATTATCATTCTGTTTGTTCGGAAATTGAGTGTAACTAATGAAGGTTTTATAGTTCTACTAGATAGCGTGCACTTGTGACCCGTTTGTTACTCGGAGAACATCTTTACGATATTCAACTTCTAGTCACATATTGGTGGACATTTCTGTTGAACCGGAAGCGATTGCTTCTGTAATATTCTAATGCAAAGTCATGACATGTGTAATGCAGACGTCAACCTTGACAAAATTCGAGAGGAATAACTCGAGTGGAGTAATGTCCGGTGATCTTGGTTGGCACAAAATTAGGCTATCGCGTCCCATCAACGATCGGGGACCTAAGCTTGAAACTCTTTCAGCTGAGGTGCTGCACAAAGTTTTAACATATCAAGGTAAATATTTGCTGTTGTGACTTCGGCAAAAAATATGCCAATTCATACGGTTTTACCTTAGTGTTCCAGTAAGATGATTTGCCACAACATTGTTCGTGACTTCCTTAATTCACTTTTTTCGTGATCGTTGGAGAGAACGTAATTGCCGAACTTTCTAGCCAACAAGATCACTGGACGTTACTCCACTCGATATTTTCCTCTGGAGTTTTGTCAAGGTTAACGGCTATATGACAACTAGGGGAGATGACATAACACTTGCAACAGAGGATTACAGGGGAAATTGCGTCCGTTTCCACAGAAGTGTTCACCAATATGTGGCGAGTAAATACCGCCTTCTGTACAACCAACGGTGCACACGTGGAGTGTCTAGTATACCGATATCCCGCCCGTGGCATTGCCTGCGTGTATTACTTGTAGCTGTGAATATTTACTCTAATTAAACCCCTCTTGGTCTGGCAGATAAGTAGTTCGGCCGTCAACTGTTAGAATAAACAAGCTGCTGTTGAGCTTACTCTGCAGCAGGCTAAGTATCTATGGGTTCCCATGTGAAAAGTAATCATAAGTCTGATCTTGCCACTTTCAACGAATTCCTTACACCTTATTTATATTCGTAGCAAAACAGATCTTGAATATGAGAGTGCAATCGGATGGTATAAAAAGAATACGTGGAATGATAACTGATTTATACCGAACACAACCGTTGATGACAGTGCCTTCAAATGCCTTAAGGTGAAAGTCCATAATAATAAACAAAACGTACATTCCTCAGGCTCCTAAAGATTGCACGACAATAAGTAACGATACAATTGCAGAATGTTCGCTCCCGTACTTCTCGGTAGTCGTACTTGCATTTTCGGATAGTCTTCTTTGAAACGTTCACAAAGAAAACGTTTCCTCTGGTAATTGAGAATTATTTTATCAGTTTAAAAACTGGTGTAATTATTTTTTGTAGTTTGGTAGGTATCATTCGTAAGCAAATGACACTTTAATATTTCAACTGGTTAGAGAGATATAATGCACTAACTGAAAACAAATTTTACTCCGCTTCACCTCTTTGGTGGTCGAATTTCAAAAAATCTTTACTATTGTATGTTAATCCATTTGTACAAGTATCCAATTAAGGTGAAAATCACTATGATAACTAATTGAGTCAAAGCTAGATCGACGATTCATTAAAACCTTATTTCATCTTTACACATTCCGAAAGTTAGGCTTTGGAAAAGTCCTGTAACCTATCTAGGGACAGTAACATTTTCACTGTCATGAATAAGCGAAAAGCAACTCTATATATCGAAGGGTTCGATAGCTATTATCTTAAAGACATGTCGTGACATTTCACCTCCTTAGAGATCTAATTTCAAGAAAAAACTACAATCGCAGTTAAGGCTATTTTATGCGTGGCACACTGAAGTGAAAACCATGGCCATAACCCACTGAATTCGAGATGTATCGACCATTTATTGAGAATACATTCACCCCATTTCATAACTTTTCACCCTCTTAGCTGTCGAACTTCAAAAATCAAGAAATTGCTTTTCAGGTGTGTAAAAAAGGTTCATTCTGAAGCAAAATTTGTGTCGCTATGTAAATAATCAGTAATTTCGATTGAATCGAAATCCCATTTTAAACTTTTGTTTACCATTTCGGAGTAAAAATATGGAAAAATCCTGAAATAGCATTTTTGGTATTTACGTAAGCATCATCGTAAAGCAAAGAGCACTATGATAAGTAATGGTTCCAGATATATGGAGTAATAATCGAAATTATTTCACGATTTTACGTCCTAAATGTTTGCATTTCAAAAATTCTTGAAATCGCGTCTTCGATATTTGTATAAGAATCCAGTTGAAGTAAAAGTTACGGCAATAGCTCATCGGGGTTCGATCTATACAGACGATTCGAATTTCGAAAAATCGTTTTCTGGTTATATGTGCAATCACCATTTTGTAGCAAAAAACACACGCTCACACACACGTGTGTGTGTGTATGTATGTATATATATATAGTAGTGTATTGTATACTGTGTATTATAGACAAGAGGCGAACAGAAATAATTGCAAACACCTTAGGGTTGGGACTCTGCACGCTAGTAGTAGTGACATACCACTTACCAATGTCAGGATTAGACTGCAGGCAGAAGTTGAAATATGGCATGCACAAACCACTCAAAAGATAGAAATAAAAATTTAAGAAATTGACTTAGATCAAATTTAAATATTTTCTGGTTGTAAAAATCGACAGGAAAAGTGAAGTGAAAATGCCATTGCAATGTTCTGATTAACTATAGTACCAGATAAAAGAATATAATTTCAATAAATAACTTAACTTCAAAACCAAATATTAAAGTCAAACAGCCAGCCTAAATTTGGAATACTCGGGTGTACCTATTGGGATCTTAGTGAAAAAAAATTATCTTCGTAATAATATAGCAATTTATCTCTTGCCACACATTCAGAACGAGCACTGACTTACTTGCAAGTTTCTAAGGTTTACCGAGGGCAGAATAAAAAGGGTTAGTGAAGTAAAATTTGGCAAAGTCTATGCCCGGACAAAAATTAAGGTCTTGTAGTAATCAATGATAAAATTATGAATTTCCCGTCTTATCTGTCCCCTCGTTGGCTCGTCGTCCGCTGCTTCACGGTACTTCTAGACACTTAGTGTACCCTCACACACTCAGGAACACCGCTGCTGTCCTTCAAAACTTCCATGAGGCCTTCTAGCCTGCATTGCATAAAGTCCTTAACCCCTAGTATTAAATTAAAATAACTAGATGACTAAAATAATGCGTTTAAATAACTTAAATATTACGTTTTTAGGACTCGTGCTTAGCACAGAAATATCTGTGCAAGCAGGTGCCCTCTGATTGGCTGTTTGTGATCCTGCCGGCCAATCACAGCTTCAGCCAATCACGGGCGTCCGCCGTTCCGGACCGACAGAAAGTACCACAGCTAACTTATAGCTAGCAATTTCTATAATTTAAACGTGTTATCGCGGAAGTCGGAAATATGTGGGAAAAAGCGCGGTAGCCGTGTCCTGAGCATCTTCTGGGTCTTGCCTTCCTCTTGAGTGCCCGTATTTGCCTTATAGGCACCCCGGACTCTATCTCGGGTCTCGGGAATAACGTGATTCTGCGCCTAAAAGCGAGACGTGGCTCACTCACGTCTGCTTTCCTCTCTAGTTGGCGTCAAGATGGCGATAAAATTAGCGTACCCAGGCTCGTTTACTATAATTTATTGTTGTACGAAATTTTGAACGTTCTAACAACTAACCAAAATTTTCCAAGAAAAGTGTGCTTGCGCTCGTTGCCATAGTAACCGTAACCACCATAGAGCAACATTTAACAGAGACGTAACTAAATATTGTAATTATTATATACATTTTAGATTGAATAAATTTCAATTCCAATCTCAAGAAACTTTAAAATCAAACAAATCATCTGTCATAACCTTAAAGTGGTAATAAATGGACTAACGAGTCAAAATAAAAAAAAGTACACATCCGGTACATAAACGTAGTAAACAGTACACGCTACAATATATCCCAAAGGGTTTGATAGACATAGGCAATTAATAGAAAATACATTTCAGGACTTCTCGCCCCTTTAAGAGTTGGTTTTCGAAAAAGTATCTTCTTAGTTTCTAAGTCCAGCGGTTTGGGTTGCAGCTTGATGTCAGTCAGTCAGTCAGTCAGGGAAATATTTTATTAGCTAATACAACTATAAATAAAACTCAATGAGTAACTGTTAAATTTCGTATGAATAAAATTTTACTAACTTTAGCCTATTGCTTTTTATGTTATCGAATTTTGAAATAAGTGAAGGAACATGCTGTTTGTCCACAAATTTAGGGAGGACAGAAAAGTGAGTGAACTATTGCAGTGATAACTCTGCAGGATTAAGCTATCGTGCTTAGTACATCTGATACTACTGGTCCTGGAACACATTCGGAATGTTTTTTTTTGTGAGGACGAAATGTTTGGGGGAGGGGGGCGTAGGAGGTTACAAGTTGCGAGTATAAGGAAAACATTGTCTGAAGTTTTATGAAAGTTTATAGCTTATTTAACGTATTTTTAGATTGAAATAAGTAACAACGTATGTTGAAACAGTGAGCATGTGGTGAAGACAGTCGATTACTATTATAAATAAATCAGTTTATTTGTATGTGATTATATGATAATATGCTGCTTTCAAATTCAATTAACTTAGCCAATATATATAATAACGATAAGTATGTTGTAATTCAGTAAAAAAAACGCCCCAATACTATTCTTCCGCCTACTTTAGCTAGGTTATTAATTTTGAGACAAAACACACTGAAATAAGGTCTACTGAAACAGGTGACAATGTTATATAGTCTGCAAAGGTAACTCTGTAATCAAGAAACAGTAATACATTGTATAGACCTTTCTACTAGAAGAGTAAAGTAATGATGAACTGTACGAATCTTCGCGTTAACAATAATTTTTCGTAGTTGTAGAATTGCCTGGCGGTGTGGAAAAGTTGGAAGATGGGTAAATATTTCAACTGCACTGATGGTCTTTCTATAAGGCTGTTCAAATAGTGTATTCAACTTTTGCGAGACTAGAATACATGTACATTGTATGGCAGAATTGTTATATAAATATATAAGAATAATATTTTATTATAAAAGGACCACGTTAAGGCAGCGGCTTCAGTGCTCGCCTATCTTCAAGGCGACTTGGGTCCGATACCCGGCAGAGCACCCACATGCGGGAATCCTGCCTGACGTTGCCGTTGGTTGGCGTTTTCTTTCCAAGGATCTACAATTTCCACGTCAACGCTGCTCCATGCTTACCACGTTCAACCTCGTCGCCGCTCAAACCTCCTCACTTCACTAAATTGTAATTTTGTGAGCATTACAGTCACGACAACTTTAGGCAGAACATGATTTTCCAGCCGTTCACTTCTGGCGGGTAACATTTAGTAATAAGAATTTCTCACCGTTTCGCAATCAGTAGAATGCATAAAGTTTGTTACAATTTTCGCTATGAAGTACATAATAGGTCTTAACATTTAGGAGCTCACTGATAATTTTTACGGTTTTATTTTATTGTGTGCGGTTTAAGATTATAATGCTATCTAAATTTTTCATCAGAGGTAAAAATAAGTTCGACTAATATGTAAGAACATGAATTTGAGCAATAAAACAAAAATAAAAATCTAGTACCAATATTTTACATCTATAAAAGTAATATTTAAAAACTTGAAACGTAACTTGTAATACAATATAAACAGTAATTGTGTATATAAATATACCTGGCTATAAACATTAATTATGTAATGTGTTTTAAGAGTCATCTGTAGTGGATTCTTTACTGTAGTGAGTCAAACGCTGCATGAATTTTGGTTTCCTCTTACTGCACTCTAAAAATAGATCTGTTCAAGCCTTGGAAGTCTGATTGTTGCTCATGACTCATAAAAGCTTGGCATTAATGTAGTACAGTCTCCATAAGTCGCTGTGAAGAACAGCGAAAGCAGTACGAAAAGCTAAGACCTTCAATGATTATGAATAAATCAGACAGTAATCTTTGAATGATTATTGCTATGAAAATAATGATGTTCATTTGAACGGGAAAGAGTACCAACTAAATAGATTAACGATTATGAACAAATCGGACAGTATTCGTTGAAAGATTCTTGATTTCGACTTCAACTGTAAATATTACCTATCAAAATAAATAAATGGAGATAACTTATAACAGTGATGGTTCTCCCATTAATAAATAATACTGATAATGACATATTCCAGTACATACTAAACCTTTAACAATAGTGTGAATACCAGTGTACACTATAAGAAATTGTTTGGACTTGTACCACACATGCGCATAGGAATGCTGATAACGTGCATATGGCGAACAAATTTCCCATATATTTATGGTACATATCCTATTACAGTATACGAACAGGTAACATGTATAAGGAAAGTGTAAAATTTCCATGGGAATGATAGTGTTGCATGGTAAAATTCCCATATGCGTACAGGTTAATTACCTCCATTTCATGTATGGAGTTTGTGTTGAAACCAATATTACCATTCCAGTCATTATCACTAGTATCCACGAGTCACCCACAACACACTACAACATGGCTATAAACACTAATACAGAATGTTTACGACCATGTTTTGCTTATACCATTTTCTAGGATAGCAAATGTTAGTGTTTCAGCAGACAGCAAAAATAAATAATTCTTGGTGAGAACAAGTGGAACACCAAACGTCTTCCATATGTTCAGAAACAATGTATGCAGCATATAGTAGTCAGTGTAGTACAAAAATAAATTATTTTTTAGCTAGGAAATTTTTTTTCCAAAACAGTATTTTGAGTGTGTTCAATTAACTTCAAAAATATTTCTATCGCGTTCAGGGTGCTGCCTACCTGGAGCTGTTTTGCACATTGTACGCACGCAAGCAAAGGAGCAACAAGGGAAATCTTGACTTGAAGTTGAT
Organism: Medauroidea extradentata; assembly: GCA_003012365.1. Classification (NCBI taxonomy): domain Eukaryota; kingdom Metazoa; phylum Arthropoda; class Insecta; order Phasmatodea; family Phasmatidae; genus Medauroidea; species Medauroidea extradentata. Next base: position 57,835 of record PNEQ01033790.1, on the reverse strand, counting down.
AGCATATTTGATTTTGTGAAAGCAGTGGATAGACTGTGTCGCAGTAATTTGCTTATAGCGGATTATGAGATACTTCAAGGGCTAATTCCTTGATGTTTGGGTGTACCTTTGGAATTATTGTTGCAGGAAGTGGAACAGGGTTTAAGTTGGGCAACCTTTAAAAGTAAACTTTGGCAAGTATGTTATCCCAAGCGTATGATACACGATTATATAAAGTTGCAAATCTATCGCTTCCAGAAGAAAGGGGAGAAAGTTTCAGACTTTATACAGGATTTTTTAGCATCATGTAATGCTTTACAAGTGAGTTTGTCAGATTCTGAGTTCATTGAATTAGTCCTCGAGAATTTAAACGCTGAAGTGTGGCAGCAGTGTTCTTTTCTCAGTGTGCCCAAAACCTTGTCGGACTTAAAAGAGTGGGGAGTAAAAGTAGATAATCTTTTGTATACCACTCAACAGTACAATATCACACAAAATCAGGATAGGTTATATCTTGAGGGTAAGAAAGGTAGTCAGGCACCTCAGCGGGATGTGTCAGGTTCATCTTCTGTTGATAGGACTGGAATAGGACAGAAGCATTTGAGCAAGAGTGTTCAGTGCTTCTACTGTAAAAGGATTGTACAAATTGCCCAAAAATGTCCCGTTGAGAAAGAGACCCTTAAATGTTTTAAATGCGGAAAGTTTGGACATATTGCCAAAGACTGTCGAAGTACCTTTAGGACTGATAAAGGGAAAGGGGCTGGAACTGTGGGTGGCACAAATGATTATCAGACAGCGGTGAAAATGCTGATGGTGGATGAAAATAATTCGTGGGTTGAGATGCGATTTAGGGAGAAAAGGGTGTTAGGTATGCTAGATACAGGTGTGACTTCAAGTTTTGTGAGTCAATCCTTTGTTAGTGATCTTGTTAAAGAGTGTCCAGAGTTGAAGGGACGTGTGAAGGTGGCATCAGGATTTACTTTGCAGGTAGCAAATGGCGTAGGCTGTCCTGTACGGAACTCCATTGGTCTACATTTTAAAATAGATAAATAAAGTTGGACGTGTAGATTTTGGATAGTTCCTTACCCAATAAGTGAGTGTATTTTGGGGTTGGATTTCCTCCAGGAAACTCACTGTTTGATCGACTGTGCTGCAGGTGCCTTAAGTTTTGGGTTTGATCTTGAGTCTCATATTCCTTTATTAGGGAAGTAGAAGATAAGTGATAGAAAACATTGTGTAGGTATGAACGTGCAAGGTTCAGACCTTTCTAAGAAACAGCAAGAGCGGTTATAACTGGTGAAAGCTGAGTTAAAATGATGTCTTGACTTGATTCAATGTCAGTTAAAATCACTGTAACTGATGAAGAACTTGTGAAATGTACTCCGTATCAATGCTCCCTGGCTAAACTTCAGGCTTTTCGAGCAATTATTGCGGACATGGAAAATCAAGAGGTCATATGTAAAAGTCAGTCTCCGTACGCATCTCCGACATTTTTGGTAAAAAAGAAAGAGCCTGGAAAATACCGCCTAGTTTCGGATTATCGCAAGCTCAACGCGAAAATACACGTAGACCCTTTTCCTCTTCCTAATATCGAAATTTTGTTGCAACATTTGTCTCAGGCTGTATATTTTACAGTTGAACCGGCCTTGTCGGTTTGACCGGCAAGTTTTTACGTCGCCCGAGAATTTTGGACACTTCAAATTTCCAGCTACTTTTATATTGACTTTATTTTTACATCTCGTCAATAGAAACACTTACGTACCTTGTGATCCAGCAATCCACTTGTATTAGTTCGGAACATTTACGACGTAGTATGTAAACATGACGTTTCACCTCCATAGGCGTAATGTGAACTAAGCAGAGACACAGGTGCAGAGAGTCCAACTAACTTCGCGCTGCCCCTGTGCACTCAAGTGAAGGGTGCCGTACATCAATAAACTGTTCTTCATGTTATTATAATTCTTTTTCTTGTCAATATCTGAAATTTATAAACTGAGATAATATGCAATTAATTTTCTACACACCGAGTTGTACAATGTTTGAATTTAGTTTTCATTATGTATTTTCAGGATTATTAGTGATATTTTTTTTTGTAATTTTTATGTGTTACTGTTGCTCCGCCATGTTGGGCGGACTATTTCTGGGTTTTTATTCAACCTCATTGTTTGTATTTAAACATTTCTTGTATGTGCGGTCAGTCGGCTTCCAGTGAAATTTACGTGCCTTGTCTTTCCTTATCGTAAATGTGGAATGGTTTGTAATGCTGCAGGACTTGTAATTGATTAATTTTCGGCGCCTGTTTAGTTATTTATTTTTCTTGAGTTGAAGTCCTGTAGCATGATGGCCCAAGTCCTAGTGTTTCGTTCGTGTCTTGCTGTTTGTTGTTTTTCACTTTGCTCAGTAATTCAGGTTAACTTTCGAATTCGGGTTTTTGCAATGTTTAACTTCTGGTAACTTATATATTTTCAGTATTTAGAGAGAGAGAGAGAGAGAGAGAGAGAGAGAGAGAGGGAGAGAAAAAAAAGAGAGAGAGAGAAAGGAGGCAGACATTTAAACAGTTTTTAGTTTTGTTCGTATTTGTTAATTGATAATTGCTGGCATGTAATTTTCAAGGTTAGACCTTTGCAGACCTTTGCAGAGAAAGTAAATGTATAGCAGATCATTTATAATATTTGGATTGAGTAATTTTCATGCACCGTATGTGCCCGCTTTATGAGACTGTGCTAGGGTGGTAGGTATTGTATGCATACTACCGAGGTATGGGACTCGGTAGATTTTGCTGCTGTATGTGTTTTGGGGCGGTGTCCTCGTAGTGTACGTGTGTTTCGGGGCGTGTGTCCCCCTGAAGTTTAGCACCTATAAGTATAGGGTTTTTTTCAGACTTGTGGTCGTATTGTGTATTCGCTACTGAGGTATGGGACTCAGCATTGTTCTTTGTTATTGTTAAAGTTAGTTTCCTACAAGTATAGGGCTAGCAAATGTATAATATTTGTCTTTGTCTTTCGCTCCACCCGTTGCAGTACTCTGAAGTTAGGTATTCACTGAGTCATATTGTTCAGATTGACAGATTAACTGGTACCTTTGCATGCCTGTTTATAGTAATTCATAAAGTTGATGTTCAATGTTATTTCCGTATTTTTATATTTTTCATTTCTAATATTTTGACTTGTGTTGCCGATTATTTGAGTTTGTAAAATGTTTAATGGTTATGTTGATGTTTTGTTATTTGATCTTGAGTTATGAATAAATCCTTGTTGGGATTAAACCAATATTTGATCTTTCTTTGAAGTTGAAGTTACAGTCTACCTTTTCATGATTGAAACATTAATGTGATGATGCTAGCTGCTACTGTTATTTGACTGGTATTACTTTACTGAGGTGTTTGAAGTTACGAGTTTGATTTACTTTTGAGTGAGGATTACTTTTGCCGTAGCGCCCTTGGAAATTTGTAGGGATTCACCACACACCTTACCTTGTTTTGTAATTTTGTTACCGTCACCAGTGGTTGCAGGGCTTGTTCCTAAGTAGGGGACTGTACACAGTATTTGATTTAAATTCAGCATTTCAGAAATGTGTTTTAGAGCCTGGGAGCCAAAAATGTACAGGTTTTGTTACTCCTTGGGGACATTTTGAGTGAACCTGTGTGCCATTTGGGGTAAATTTTGGCGAACAGTGTTTGTCCTGTATTCTAAATCAATTATTGGGGGAGTGTCAGTACCAGTTTGTCATCTCATTTCTCGACGACATTTGTATATATTCAAGTAACTTTGAGGAGCATTTGGAACATGTGCGAAAAGTGTTAGGTAAGTTGTGTGAAGCTGGTCTCACTGTGAATCCTGAGAAAGTGTATTGGGTAGAGAAACAGATTAAAGTTTTAAGATTCATAGTGAAGAACGGTCAGATCCTAATGGTACCAGAGAAAATCAGTCCCATAAGTCAATTTTCCTCATCCCAAGAATGTGTAGAGCATCATGCTATTCCTTGGGATGTTAGGATATTTTGCTAAATTTATCCCCGTCTATGCTGAGATATGTGTGCCATTAAATAATTTAAAGAAAAGGGGGGTTGATTTTGTTTGGGGAGATGCACAACAGTGCAGTTTTGATCAGCTGAATTATGCTATATCCCATCCTCCGGTTTTGCTCTTACCGGATTTCCAAAAATGTTTCGTATTGCAGGTGGATGCAAGCAGTCTAGCCGTGGGTGCTGTTTTGCTCCAAGTGAATGATGGCATACGTAATCCTATTGCGTTTGCCAGTTGGATGTTGTCGCGTACAGAACAGCAATGTAGTACGTACGAGAAGGAAGCATTAGTCTGTGTGTTCGGGATGGAGAAATTTAATTGTTGTCTCGAGCATGCCGAATTAGAATTATTAATAGACAATCAAGCTCCTATGTGGCTGTTTACACATCCATGTCAATTAGGCAAGATCGGTCGGTGGATTATGAGGCTAACAAGATTTTAATTTAAAGTCCTACATGTGGCAGGGAAGGAGAATGGAATTGCTGATGTGCTGTCCAGGATGTATGATCCTACAGAGTTTCATGTTGAAGGGGATTATGTAGAAAAAAATCTGGAGTGTAAGGTATTGCATCTTATCCCTGAAAGCTTTGTTAATATAAGAAAATTGCAGAAAGAAGATCCTGAGGGACAAGAGTTAGCACAAATCATTTTGAAAGAAAAAGGGGGGAAATTTCAGATGCATAAACATATTATTTGTTTAGTATATATAAGGGGAAATAGTAGGGTATGGGTGCCAAAGGCAATTCGCCCCATGATTTTAAAATATTTTCATGACTCTCCACCAGGTGGTCATATGGGCATTAGAAAAACTGAACAAAAATTCAAACATGAATTTTTTGGCCCGAGATGCGTACTGATATTCAGGGGCATGTATGATCGTGCCTGGATTGTCAATGTTCTAAGCAGCCAGTTAATAGTAAGATGGGATTCTTTTCTGTGCAGCCACCGAAAAGGGTATGGGAAATACTGTTCATTGATATATTTGGACCTTTACCTCGCTCGAATAATGGAAACGTGTGCTTACTGATAATGGTGGATGGGTTCTCCGGGTTCGCATTTGTGGAACCTTTGAGGGAGATGAAGGCCTCCACAATTTTTAGTAAATTGCGAAACAACTTATTCAAAATTTTTGGAAGCCCAGAGATTCTTGTATGTGACAACGCCTCATATTTTCCTGGAAAGGCAAGGCAGGATTTATGTTTTTCATCCGGAGTGAAACTGGTTCACGCTAATCCTTACTACCATTGCCCAAATTTGGTTGAGCGCCTAAGTCTGTGAAAGGAGCGCTTACAATTTTCCACCACCGTGAGCAAAGAAAATGGGACGAACACCTTGCACTTTTGAACGTAGCTTGGAATAATGTGCGGCATTCCGCTACTGGAAAATCGCCCAGTATGGAGATGTTTGGCCGGAAATTCCCTCACCCACTTGTGAGCCTGTGGAATATTGAATTTGATAATTTCTAGAAAAGATTTTGTAGGCATTTGGGAAGAGGCTTATCAGTCTTCATTAAAATCCCATAGAAAGGTACAGGCAAGGTTTGACCAAGATCGTAAAGAGTGCCCATATAAAGTAGGAGACTTAATGCTCTGTCGCAAGGTAACTGTGAGTAAGAGAACCGAATATATCTACTCAAAATTGTCTTTAGCTTACGATGGGCCGTGTAAAGTGTTGTATTTTTCCACACCTGTTAGTGAGAATCTTGGTCTGTCTGGTGGTTGTGTGTTAGTAAAAAAAGGCAAATGTTACCGTCTTAAAGCCGTTTAAAACGGAAGTTCTTGATGTAAGTCAGTAAGGATGATGAAACTTTGGGGGTGCAGTAGCTGCGACCTAGTGACTTTAGAGTTTTCTATAGTCTCTTGTTTAGTGTTATTTGTTTCTTGTTTCCTTTGGGGGGTCATTTGGGGTGGGTTTTTGTTGTTGGGGTTTCTTGACATTTGTTTTTAATTTTTTGTGAGCAACAAAATATTTCCCTACGATTTTGTTGTCGCTGCTGACATTTGAAGCCTTTCGCGTTGTTACTATGGGGTGTTTTAAGGGGGGAGGCTGTGATGACCATAAATTGGTTTGGCTCATCACATGTGTTCAGAATCATACTCGTAGTCAGTGAGTGCACCAGCTGTCTTGTGTCGAGTCAACTAGTGCACATGCCTTTACGCATGTCTTGTAGTGCCGCGCGGTGGTCACACGCAGAGGTAAGCAGTCCTGAGCTGATAGCAGTTTTTTGGTCGGGCAGTGGCGAGCGAGCTGTGTACCAGGACAGTATGAGTGTCGTTGATGGCAACGTAACGAAGTGTTCCGTGTAAGAAGCCATAAGTCACTCGGGCAGTTCAGGGAAGTATGCCCGAAAGGTTGTGTTGTGCGGAATTGCAGATGCTGGAGGGCATAGGTGCATTGCTATGACAGTAGCTTAAATAAGATTGGGTTGTTATTATGCACTTAATGGCAGTCGTGTCGGTTGGCGTGCGTTTGACTGTGTACTGCAAAAGCATCATGGGAAGGCGGTGTTCGACGGAAAGCCGGTTTCGGACTTGTCGCTATACATTAATGTAACTTTTCTGTGGTTATCGCTATGAGAGTTTTGCAGAGACGTGTTATAGTGTCGCTGTGTAAGCGTTCTTGCTGTACGTCACTGCGATGTTGTTGACTTTACTCGGTGGTTTTGACTGCAGTTTGAGAAAACGACGATTAGTGCGCAAGGTGGCCTCTTGATTATATACAGGCTATTTCTAAATTCGACCATCAAACTTTGGTAGCTAATACCTAATGAAAAATGAAGCAGAAAACATACAGGACACATAGTACCTAAACCGAATAGTACGGGGGCAATAAGCTCTTTAAAATTGAAATTGGAAACAGTTTTTTCTCGAAAAATCGGAAACCATATGCGATGAAAGGACAAAACCCAGAACAGTGTTTTATGTTATCGAGATCTGTAATCCCACAGCAAATGCTCGTTCTAGCACTCCGCCATTATGCAAATCACAGGGGTGACCACCCTTGTTTGTCGTCAAACTTTTGCACTGTCTAGATATGGAAGTATTTGAGGACGAATACTTGGCGAGCATGACATGCATAACAAAAAAGGTCCTCTTGTTGGAAGTGTGTAGGAGACACCATTTTCGTCCACAACGATCATCAAGACCGTATGCGATGTGCGGCGGTACAGTGCATTATGGCATTCGTCCGCCACGTTGAAGTGACACGAAATCTAACTACGTGTGACAAACAATTACGACAGAGTATTTTATCTTGTAATCTTTGATTTAACCGTAGTGAAGACGTGTTATCCTGAGGTATGGTTTACTTGATTTTATAAACATGAGGAAATGTGTCAGGATTTTACTACGTACGTGACAAACAAATAAAACCTCGTGTAAACATGACGACGACTATTGTTTTTAAGAGGGGTCATCAAGAGCACCTTAGTGTTTAAGTGTAGTTAAACAATGTTGAATGTCCTAAAGAAATAAGTTGTGTGTTTGAATCCCGGCAGGTAGGCAACTAGTACAACACCCATGAAATGATGGTTGTGTATGTCAACAGGACAAAGGCTCCAGAGAGTGGTATTGAACATTTCTAATGATAAATGCCGTAAAGTGGGTGAACATAGCAACAAAACGCATGAAATGTGCATTCATTACATGCTCTGCGTCATGTCCACCTCATGACGCCGTTACATGTGTCTCAAAACATCCTCGTTATGAGCTGTCCACAGTACTTCTCTAATATCCGAACATGGTGGCGCGAATTGTGGTGACACAACAGGGAAGACGAATTTATTGTCTTGTCATAACCGCTTACCACACTGTGGAGTCGAGCTAAACACACGCTACCGTCAAGTGGGGGGTCTTTGTCCTGATGTTCCATGTGATATGTTCTGACATTTACTCAGCGAAACATACCGCAGTATTGTGAAGAGAGTGAGGACACGCACGTAGTTGTGTAACTAAATGGATCGTTTTACGTGGTCTGAGATGGCTGACATGCACCTAGTGTATGGAGCTGCACAGTGTAATAGTATAACAGCAGTGCGTATGTTCAGAGACAAGCATCCGAACATACGTGTACCACATTTTTCTACGTTTACTATTTTCGCGAAGAGGGAACATTCACGGTGCGGACAAGAGCTGCACAGTACTATTATTATGTTAAATGACATACATTATTGTACATTGGGACATCACTGTTCCAATACTGTACATGTTACAGGTGTCCCGGCTAAACGCAGGCCGTCCTAGGTCGGTACGTAAACCTAACTTTGAGCAGGAAGTGCTGCGGAGGTTTGATGACGTGCCATCTACTAGCACCCGTCAAGTGGCGCATGCAGTCCGCACTGGACACATGAATGTGTGGAGAGTTGTAAATGAGCAGCTGCTCCATCCATATCGCCGACAGAAACTGCACCATTTGAATGCTGATGATTATCCACAACGGCTACAGTTCGTGCAGTGGTGTCTACAACGATGTGCAATACAGCCATGTTTTCCACGCTTCGTATCGTTTACCGATGAGGCGCGATTCACAGGAGATTTTGTGTTGACTTCTCGTAACAGGCACATTTGGGCGGAGGAGAACACTCACGCGACCTTCGCGTCCAATCACCAAGTGCAATTTGGTGTTAATGTTTGGTGTGGTATTGTAGGTGACAATTTGACCCATACATGTTACCTGCTCGCTTAAATGCAGACAGGTGCATGGTGTGTTTGCAAGATGTTTTTGCCAGAGTTGCTGGAAGACGTCCCATATCAAATTCGACGACATATGTGGCTGCAGCATGACGGTGCACCTGCGCACTATGGTGCACGTGTACGAGAGCACTTGAACAACACATTTCCAAATAAATGGATAGGCCGTCGTAGGCCGAGGTCATGGCCTGCAGGGTCCCCAGATCTTACACCAATTGACTTTTACCTATGGGGGCTATGAAGAGCTTGGTATACGAGACCCCAATAGTATCTGAGGAGGATCTCGTCGCCAAAATACAGGCTGCTGCAGAAGTGATACGAACCACGCCCGACGTGTTTTGCCGTGTTCGACAATCGTGGCATCGTCGATGTACACTCTGTGCCGAGGTTGGCGGCCGACAGTTCGAGCACCTCCTGTAAGACTAATGTATTACAGTTACACGTTCATTTATGCTATGTGAACTTAAAGTAGTTCAAATAAACTACAGGCAAACGACCGCAATGTAGTATGTGTTAACAAATTAGTCACAATAACTTCACTGATCTCTGTGTTTACATACTGTACTATTGTATTTCATTGCACCATCGCATTTCATCATACGTACATTGTTGTTTTGTACCCCTAATGTATCGCATTTAACAACGTAAATGTTTAATACCACTCTCTGGAACCTTGTCCTGATAACACACACAACCATCATTTCATGGGTGTTGTACTAGTTGCCTACCTGCCGGGTTTTAAACACAACAGGTTTCATTAGGACATTCAACATTGTTTAACTACACTTAAACACTAAGGTACTCTTGATAACCCCTCTTAAAAACAATGGTCGTCGTCATGTTTATACGAAGTTTTATTTGTTTGTCACGTACGTAGTAAAATTTTGATACATTTCCTCGTGTTTATAAAATCAAGTAAATCATAACTCAGGATAACACGTCTTCACTACGGTTAAATCAAACATTACAAGATAAAATACTCTGCCGTAATTGTTTGTCACACGTAGTTAGATTTCGTGTCACTTCAACGTGGCGGAAGAATGCCATAATGCACTGTACCGCCGCACATAGCATACGGTCTTGATGATCGTTGTGAACTTAAATGGTGTCTCCTACACACTTCCAACAAGAGGACCTTTTTTGTTATGCATGTCATGCTCGCCAAGTATTCGTCCTCAAATACTTCCATATCTAGACAGTGCAAAAGTTTGACGACATACAAGGGTGGTCACCTCTGTGATTTGCATAATGGCGGAATGCTAGAACGAGCATTTGCTGTGGGATTACAGATCTCGATAACATAAAACACTGTTCTGGGTTTTGTCCTTTCATCGCATATGGTTTCCGATTTTTCGAGAAAAAACTGTTTGTAATTTCAATTTTAAAGAGCTTATTGCTCCCGTACTATTCGGTTTAGGTACTATGTGTCCTATATGTTTTCTGCTTCATTTTTCATTAGGTATTAGCTGCGAAAGTTTGATGGTCGAATTTAGAAACACTCTGTATATATATAGTAATTGAGAGTTACCAATACCTGCTGTGTGCCAAAAGCCAGGCCAACGTCATCCAGTTCGATGTGCGATTTTGTTTTGCCGCATTCGTCATCTTATTGTGTTGTTACACAATTTACAGGTATGTTGTGATATTTTTGTTACGAGGTTGCAGCACTGACTTGCTCACAATTCCTGCTACATACATTTTATTGTGTTTAGTGAAATTATACTGAATTAGTACATCGTGGACATAATTAGTAACGTAAATTAATGTAATGTGAATCTGTGACAAGTAATTTTAATATAAAATTTTTATTGTGTTATTTAATGGAAAATGTTTCAAAGTTGAGATATTGCACATTACAGTTACCACTACCTTAACTTAATATTAGGCTATAGGCTGGACAAACAGTTAGGGCAACCATTATAACCAGTTTTACGTTATCAATGTAACGTTGCTGCAATCTAGTATAAATTATAGTAACGATAATTTTTGATATGTACTAATACTGATGTATTTTGGGTGAATACAGCACGTTTGTAAATCGGTATTGCAGAGGTTAGTATTTCGGTATGTTCATAATGATTTTTTTTAAATATGTTGTCTATGTTTACCTCTATTTTTACTCAATCCCGAATATTTCAGAATTCGCAAGGTGACAGTTTTTCATTTGTTCCATTCTCTATAGGCTGTGCCCTAGAGAGTGTAACACGTAATCCCGCGACGCTACATGACATGTACAAAGGCATGCGCACTAGTTGGCTCGACACAAGACAGCTGGTGCACTCACTCACTACGAGTATGATTCTAAACACATGTGATGACCCAAACCAATTTATAGTCATCAAAACGCTCATAAAATTTTGCATCGCCCTTACGTGGCCAGCACTCAACTAGCGTGCAAGCTTTCAGGCGAACTGGGTTTGCTAATTTAGATTTGTGGCTAACATATAATATGAATTGCATAGTCTCTGTAGTTAAGTTAAATGCAGTATAATACTTGAGTTTTGCATGTATCTGGCTAGTACATTTTTAAGTACGGCAGTGGGGAAAATGCTGTTTCATGTGTTGGAGGGTTCAGAAATTGTGTTCATTGTGTGGGTGATGTTTTAACAGTGACATTCTGTACTCGTTTGAAGTGTACTTACTTTGGAAATAAAAAAAGAACTTGCAAAGTTGGGGCGTTGGAGCGAGCGTTTGTCTCAATTCAGCTTTGTAATTTTGCACGTTAAGGGTTCTGAGAACTCTGTTGCGGAAGTACTTTCAAGGATGTATGACCTTGAAGAGTTTTTGCCTGTTGATGGCGATGCGAGTCCTTATGTGGAGGATAGTAATGAGCCCTCTCTAAATCTATTGCAGCGGGTCTCTGAAGCCTATACGAATTTACTTCATTGGCAATCGTTAGACCCTGAATGTGAGCAAATGTTGCAAGTGAAATGAACGTTATTGCAATGCCAGAAATATGAATTTCGTTGATAGTATATGCCTATAATTAGGCCTGGGATTTGCAGCTGGTTTGCAGTGTTTGGTAATGATAGGATGTGCTATGAGTCAGGGCAATCAGATGGTATCTTAGCTGCGCGCGCAGCCCGCCTATCGTGATGTGCTCTGTGGGGACGTGGTGTAATTTGGAAGGAGTTCTGGGCAGGCCAGGTGACATAATGTTCAGCTGTGATGCGAGGTAGTCGGCTTGACCCAAGTTGGGAAACAGGTGGTTGCGACCTGATGTTAGATGCACGCGAGTGAAATGACTCTCTATCGCAGAGTCGGCGAATGCAAGTTTCGTTTGCGCGGAAATGTGTGTTTTCCATATCTTGATAAACGTATTTGTATTGTCGGCATTTGTGCTGGTAATTGCTGCACCTGAAGAAATGCTTGTTGCATTAGCCGCGCGTCGTGTCGGGTTTCGACTGTGGAAGTTGCGGGTTTCCACTGTTTCGACTCGTGGGTTTTGTAATTAGACACGAGCGACTGCGGACTAGTGTATCAGCCGATTAAGTCTATCTTGTTGGATGAAGTATTACGTGTAAATTGTTTCGCACTGTGTCAAATACTATGTAGTTACTATGACACGAGTTCTGAAGCGCGATTAGGCGTTATAGTTGTCGCTATCGTATTTCGCCTGTGGTGTGTGAAAAATTACTTGTTATCGCAATTTTTACGAGCGCCTGGTACTGAAATAACTCCGATTTCGACGTAATTACGCTGCAAGAATTTTACGAGGCGAATGGGGCATGGATTGGCTCTATTTGCACGTGTTTTTGGTTGTCTGCTGGGTCTAAGTGAAGGGCCGTTTTCGACTGCTGCTGTTGCCTTATGGTGGGCATTTTGCATGTGAGACTGGTCATCGTTCATTGAGGTATGGAGTCGACATATTTGTTTGTGGTCCGAATCTAATCGCCCTGATGTCACAGTACCGTGCTCTTGTGGTGCTCCATGCAATATTTCCTGTGCTCTGCTGTTAGATTGCCGCTGAGTAGAGTATGCAATTTGTTTCTTTGCTGCATAAATTAACGTAAAATTACCTACGATAATTTAGAACTCTCTGACTCTAAACAAGTCATTAAATTTGTTCAGCTTTGAAGCGGAACTGTTTGGATACAATCCAATTCATAATTTGTCTTGTGAAATTACTTAATTTACGTATTGTTGTAAATTGATACAAATTTACCGTTTCATTTGTTGGGCAATAATATTATATTTATGTCATGCCCTGTTTTGTATAAAAATTTATGTTTTGGATAAGTGTGTAGTTTTTCAAATCGATCAGAGATATTATAAATTTACAGCGTATTAAGTAGAGAATGTCTTAAGTTGAGCTGCGCCTTTTTGTTCACTGAACCCACCCTTGATTTGAATATCTTGATTTTGTGTTGAAGTTATATAATTTGCAATTAGAGCCATCCCTGCTTAACTTACACTTTGTAACGTCTTCTGGTACGGCATGTTTGTGGCACAGAAGGTGTTACACAAGCAATAAAAAACAATAAGCTCTCGGGGTTTATAATTAATAATCTCGTTCTGGTAATTTTTTGCCATTTGTCCCTAAAAAATTGAGGAATATGATATTTGAATATTATCATAGTACTTATTTTGGAGTTCATTTTGGTCAAGAAATGACTGTTCGAAGTATTGTGACCTTTTACTTCTGGCCAGGAATGGAGGATGATATCTGTGCGCGTGTTCGTTGTTGTATTGTTTGCCAACAAAGTAAGTCTCGCAACATTAAGGATTTAGGTCAGTTCTCCAGTGTTCCGCATAAATTTGCATGGGGAAAGGTTTATATTGATTGTTTTGGACCCATTCCCCGCTCGGAAAATGGAAATATTTCGTTGCTTGTCATGGTAGATGCTTTTTATAAATATACATATTCTAGTGTTTCCTATGCGTGATCAAAAGGCAAACACTATTGTAAACATTTTGTCTGAGTGTGTTTCCATTTTTTTGGCTCACCTGTTAATTTAATTATTGGTAACGCACGAAACTTTACGGGTCGCGAGATGAAATATGTAACTTTCGTCTGCCTATATATTTGGTACAAGTAAGAGCCTACCATCCCCAATCGAATATGGCAGAGCGGTATAATAGAGTTTTGAAAATAGCTTTGACTGCTTTCCACCACGGTTATCAGGAGTGGGATGCTTCTGTTAATATGTTGATCCTTACTATGAATATTAGTTAGAACTCAGCTACCGGCTTGAACACGAGTAAGGTTTGGGATGTGTTACATCATTTGGCAAATATCTGGGAATTGTATGATATGCAGGATGACAATATTAATTCTCCAGATATAAAAATTTATTGGACCAAGTTGCTTGAAAATTTGAAGAAACATTATGCTCGACTGCAAAAAAAAAACCTATTATGCCAATCATGTAACTCCAACATATGAAGTGGGAAATTTAGTTTAAGTTAAAACGTATTATTTAAGTAAGACAGTTAATAAATTTACGTATAAATTGGCTTTTAAATATCTTGGTCCATTCAATATTTTTTAATTTTTAACCCCTGTTACTTTGTTACTCCAGGGGGATGATGATTTGGTCTTCAAGACCCATGTTTATAACACTAAACCTTTTGTAAGCAATCCTGTTCCTGCCTGAAGGGAATGCGTTCATATATTTGTACTTGTCATTTATTTAATGTATTGTTTATTCAGATGTGTATCATTGTTTTTGATATTTGACACGCATTTCAGATAGTTGAAAAACACTTAAATTATTAACTTATCTTGTGATGCCTTCGTACCTGAAAACAGAATATTGTATTTTAATTGTGCTTTGAAAACACACTTCTGTGAGTTTTCTTGCTGTTTTTCATGCGTTCGGGACGTTGGGGCGGCTGTGCAAGGCCTTCTTATCCCTGGGCGCAGTCCGAGGGACTTTGGATACTGTGTCGCCTGCTGGAAGCTCGCCCGCCGTACAGCACTGTGCCACGGTTTGCCTACCTGCCAGGGGGACTGCCGTTATTGGAAAATGTTGCTGCGCCTTGACCAGTCTGGAGGCATTTTTCTCTTCATCATGGCGGATATCGTCTGATGCTTGGACTTGGTCCTCCATATGTCGTGTTTTCTACTGCCCTGTTGCTGTTGTGGCGGCTTTCTACTGAACTGGCCACCCGGGACTGAGATTGCTTCAGCAGTGGCTGAAGTTTGGCTGTCTGAGCATGTAACGTGGCGTAAGCACGTTACGTAGTTTGGTGCCAAGAAATTGCACTGTCTATGCTCAGGAACGTTTAAAAACTTTGTAAACGGCCTATGGTGACGTCAGAGGACCAAAGCACAGCATAGGCATCATTTAAAGACTGCTTCGCTGTTCTACTTTACTCCAGTGCTCCCGAGAAGAAGGTGATTGGGCCTTGGTTGATACTGCTGCTATTTCCAGTTTCGCGTCCCAAGAATACCTAAGCTATTTGGTGGAGGACTTTCCCGATTTAAAGTATAACCTTAATGTTAAACCTTGTTTCATGTTGTATGTGGAAAATTAATAGGCCTATATATACACACATATATGGATATAAATATATTTGTCAGCGATTAACATCGAGGTCTTCGGCGCTGGTGAGGGGTGCCACGAGGTGGGTGTGGAGCAGCGCCGGAATGAAAGGGCGGGGAAAACAGGAGACAGATCCCCGATAAAACTCGCTGACCAGAGGCATCGTCCGGCACGATTTCCACATGCGAAAATTCGGGGATCGACCTCACCGGGAATCGAACCCGGATCACCTCAGTGAGAGGCGAATGGTCTGACAATTCGGCTATCGCAGTCCTCTCTATGGTAAATTGAACCAAATGTAGGATGCAGTCATATTTTAGATTGCACTTAAAAAGGCAAGTACTCGTGGAATAGATAATTTTGGATTATTCCTGGATTGTTGTGGGGGATGGTTTTGTATTAAGATCTTTCAAGACCAAAGCACTAATAATTTGTGGAACAAGAAAGTTACATTTTAGGTTTGACAAGAATTTTGAAATAAAATTGCAAGGGAAACATAGACAAAGGAAAGCATAGGAATGTGTAGTGACAGAAACTTATTAAGAGTGATTTCTCGGAAAGTCAAATGAACATGTTAGAACAGATTATGAAGCGATATCCTGATATGCTTAAGAAGTTAGGCAATTGTGTACTTTCACCAGCGACTATTTATGTTATAGATGAGGAAACGATAATGTGTATTCCGTATCAGTTTTCACCCTGTAAACTGGAGGCATTTCGAGGGATCAGATCATTTCGGTCTTAAAGAGTGTCAATACATGATTTGTTGCAGTACATCACCTTATGATTTCTGGTAAAAAAAGAAGGAACCAGCGGAGTACTATTTAGTACTAGATGACCGCCATTTAAATTGAAATAAACTTTTCGACCTATTTCTGATTCCTTGTATAGCTATATAATTTCAACATATCTACCATTAACCTATTTTAACGTGTTTGATCTGAATACTGTATTTTGCAAATATGCGCTAGCAAAGGAGAGCCAAATATATGCTAGGTATTTTACTCCTTGAGGGCATTTTGAATTGAAGAGGATTCTGTTGAAAATAAATTGAAAAGTTGAAATTCACAGGTGACTAAGTACCATAATCCATATTTGCACGATTATTCCATCGAAATGGTCTATGTGCAATACTCAACGATCTTCAAGAATTAATCAAGTTTTTAGGATTTATGGTGAGGAATGGGCAGGTCCTAATGGATACTTAAAAGATTATGCCGATTATTGATATACTGGGCATGTTAGGATACTTTATAAGATATTTATTCATGACACTTGGGGATATGTACCCCACTGAGTCAGATAAAAAAAGTGGCTTTCATTTAGGGTCCTGACCTGTAAAAGCATTTCAGAACTTGAAGGATGCTATTTCACTCACTCCCATGTTATTGTTACAATATTTTAATCAATGGTTTGTGCTGTAAGTTGACACAGGCAGTTGGGGCAGTCCAACAGCAGTGAAAAGAGGATGACGAAGACTTATTGCCGTTGCTAGAAGAAAGCTAACAGTAGTATGACAGGGTTATAGAACGGTATGAAAAAATTCCCTAGCATTTACACTTGGCGTAAAAAACCAGCCTGCTATTTGAACATGTTGGATTTGATTTGATGACCGACCATTAAACTCTTACATTAGACCTTACACCAATGGGAAAAAAATTGGCACGTGTATTCTGCACTTGACTAGGCTTTGATTCAACACGCTTTATGTGCAGCACGAAAATAACTGTGTGGCAGATGCTTCGGAGTTTCTAGTGGGCGAGGCTTAGAGTAGCGTGAGAGCAGATATCATGTACTACACTTAATTCTGAATTCTTTAAATAATATCAGGAAATTGAAGGGAAAAATATTTTGAAGGGGTACCAATAAATAGAAAAATCCAAAAAAGGAAAAGATAATTGGTACAAACTGGTGAAAGGGATTGTTTGCCTGGAGGACAAAAAGGAAAAGAAGCAGCTATGGGTTCCTGAGCCCATTAGGAGTATGATTCTTAAGTAGGCCTACTATCATGATTAGCCTGGATAGGGACATATTGAGGCAAACAAAATTGGACTAAAGATTAAAAAAAAAAAAAAAAAGAGATTTCGTGGCCTGATATGCATTCAAACATTGTAATATATGATCGTCAGTGTGCCAAGCAACCCTTAAGTAGTAGCGTGAGGTGGGTTTATATTCCGTGCAAACGACAGAAAGGCCATAACAGATTTTATATTGATATTTTTGGTTTATTTCCTCGTTCTATTAAAGGCAATAGTTGAATTTTATTAGTAGTTGACGAGTTCACTAATTTTTTATTTTGGAAACACTCAGAGAATTGAAGGCTTTTGCTATTTTCCATAAGCTAGAACATTTTGTTCTTAAAATTTTTTGGTGTACCCGAAAGGAATGTTTTCAGTTATCCCTTCATAATTTAGTGGAAAATCTATGCATAACGTAAGTTTGAGTTTTGTATTTAACTGATCCACAACAGTGCCTGCTACCTGTGTCCCAACCCCGTAGAAAGCTTGAATAAACCGTCGTGGGATCCTTAAGGCCATATTACACGATACCAGATTCCTTACTAGCATGTACAAGGTCTGCTATACCAGGCGTTATACCGGCCGGTATGGCAGATATCTGGGTTTTTTAACGCCTGGCTTGGCAGTTTTCACAGCAGGTTTGGTAATATAACCTATTTTCTGAACCAGGGCCAGTACAGCTTTCGTAACTGACCAATCATATTGCAACATCAGAGCGTGAAGCGTACCATGCGAATACTGTATCAACCATAACAAGGAAGCCAAACGTGCGTCGTCATCACGGCGTAAAATTGCGTGTTTATTTTACAAAGTGTTTCAACTTATTCCAAAAACTTGAAATGATACCAGTACAAAAAAAAATTTCAAAAGAAAGGAAAACATTAGTTAGCTACCATACAACCATTTTTAAGTATGGTTGCGTTGGTGTAGTGGATATAGTATCTGGCATGCGATGCAATTTATTGGAGCTGTGTAGATTCAAAACTCTGTGTTAATTTTTTACTTTTTGTTTTATAAACTTTCAGTGCAAATTGTATACTCTTCTTTAAGAAATAAATGTATTATATTAACAATTCCTGACCAACAAACAGTTACAATTTTTTTAAAACTTTTTTTGTCACTTTCACATAATGAAAGTTTGAAGTAAATAAATAAGATACGATGGGAATTTACTATCTTTTCAATAAGTAATGACGTATTGTTAAAATGTGTGACGCATGTGTAAATAAAATTGCATCAAATAGTGTGCTGTTCTATAAGTAAGGTCGACAATTGCTATAGGTCATTCGGAATAAAGCAAGCACTAAAGATTTAACCTTTGAAAAAAATCACTAGCCGTTACTGCATATTAGTCGACATCAACAATAATTACATTATTATTTGTATAGTTGGTAGCGAATCGTTGCATGTAGATCCGTGTATTTTCTTATTTGAATACAGCATTAGTGAAAG
The DNA here is from genome assembly GCA_003012365.1 of Medauroidea extradentata. Classification (NCBI taxonomy): domain Eukaryota; kingdom Metazoa; phylum Arthropoda; class Insecta; order Phasmatodea; family Phasmatidae; genus Medauroidea; species Medauroidea extradentata. The sequence goes on along the minus strand of PNEQ01033790.1, from coordinate 39,189 downwards.
AACATCAAATGCAATCGACCTCTGTATACAATATACTTTAAAATATTTATTTATGGTGTTATTGACATACATACTAACTGTGTACTCGACTTGATTAGCGCCACCGCAAAGTGATGCAACCGATCGCTGAAATAAAAACTGTCGATGACACATTGCCGCTAACGCTCGCGCCAAAGACGTAGTTCAAAATTCCACCGACAGGTGGCACCAGAGTTAAGTTTTCGCCGCTTTGCACGCTGTGTTTGTCCGTTGTGTAATAAATATGGTTTCTGATGATCACATTAAAAAACATTAGAAGTAACTGTTTACGAATAGCATTGCTAAATGATGTGAAGTCATTATTAATCTGTAATCTGTTATGTTTTACTATCGGCAGCCTGAGCATATGGAATTATAAATAACATTTTTTATTGTTTCACACATTAAGAAAATATGTTAGGCCACTTATTGTTTTTGTAATTGCGTCGTCGTCGTTTTTGGTAGTATGCTGAACGGAACTTGAATTTATGAATTGCATGTGTCGTGTGTGTTTATAGTGGCGGTTTTGAATTACAAATTAATATACTGCGCATGCATTTAAGATAAAGTTGGTTTTACACGACGCAATTTATTTCTCGCACAGCTCCTTGCGCGCAATCGCTCGTGCAATAATTGCATGCAATCTCTCATAGGCCATTTTACTCAGCGCAATTTCCCCACGCAATATACATGCAATGCAACTTGTTTTCTTCCCGCCAAAAGTTTAGAACAAATGGATAACCTAAAAGCACAAGATGTACACTTGCAGTGATGGAAATGGTATCTGACGAAAATTAAGATAATTGTGAACCGTGTAGGAACTTGTTTTCTTACCTCTTCAGTGGTACGGTAGCCTTTTCCCGGACTTCCGATACAGACGCGGCCACCACCTTTAATGCATTCTCGCGCAAATGTTTGTTGTAAAAATTTGGTGATTTTGTGTTATAGTGGGCTGGACATTTTTGTATTCGTCCAAAAACTGCAAAAAAAAACACTGGTGTCGATTCTATGTTTGTATGGTGTTTGTTGTTTTTGTTTATACTCACAACTACATGCATACATGTACTTCCGAGAATGGCCAATCACATTGCTTGTTCCACGCAACATGTATCGAAATATAGAACATGTTCTGTTTGCCGAGATCGCACCGCCACTTGCATTGCATGTGAGGTTCCAAGAATTGTGTGTCTGAGCTGCAATGCAATATCAGCATATTGCGTGGAAATTGCATGCACATTGCATCGTGTAAAACCAGCTTAAGTAACGGCAATAGTGTGTGTCGTAACCAATTAGAATCTATGAAGAGAAAACAGTGTTATAAAACGTTAACTCTCAGGTATTTATAACAAAAATTACTATTGAGTATAGCATATATACAGCGCCCGTTCATTTAATGAGTAGATATTATAGATAACATTTATCGCAGCTGTGTAATGTAAATGTAACATTGTACAAGCCTACGTAAATAAAAGCACGTGGGAATGTTTATGTTTACATGCGGCTGAAAGATATAAACTGGCAGAAAATAGAAACCAAACAGGGATTTTTTGAGTTCTCACTTTATCTCAAATCACCTATATCAGTATCCTATGCTATGTTCACCTACCAAATATGTCACGCCAGCTTTTATCGTATCATAACATGAAATTGCAAGTTATCACAATAAAACAGTAGATAACAGCCAAGTTTGGGGATGTTTAAGCAACTGACTGCAAATGACATAAAAATATTTATAGCTATTGTTTTTATACACATGTATGTTAGAAAAAAAAACACCTCTGACAAACACGTAGGTTAGTATGAAACAGTAACAGATAGGATAAATAAGTTAAAAAAAAGTTACCCGTCTGGCCGGGATTTGAACCCCAAACCGAAAAGAAAACAATAAGTCGTAAAGCAGACATACTACCAAATTTTTTAATATATTTATTTACACACGAACATATTACAATTCAATTACAAACCAAGGACAATATGTTTGACAACGAACGTAACAAATAATAGAAAAACACAATCACTGCAGAACTGGTACAGAACAGGTATACCACACACATAGTCAACAGTGTCCTAAAGGTCGGAAATGTGATCTTCTGTACAAAGTCTCATAACAGTTCCGCAGTATTGACACAGAGGAAGAGACCAGTGCGTCACAAAACTATAATCACACAACAATCCACGCAATCCGTGCCGTTGTTAACACTAACATGTCAGAAATTAAAAGAAGTAATGGAATCTGCCAAACCTCGTCTGAAGCGTTCCTCGACGGGCAATGTTCCATCGGTCTTCTCGAAGCACACTGATGAAGTCACGAAGGGTGCCATGTTGCGTATTGTGCAGGAGGAAATGATTGGCGTGAAAAATCAACCAATGGGCTGCACGACGATTCACCGCAAGAAACACAATGCAGGAGACGTTTGTTATCGACATCTTGATCTTACAGTAAGCGGCGCAGGTAAAAGACGCACCACCTCCAAATCGGTTCAGCATTGTAGAAAGAGACAATTCTATGAAATGCCGTGTCCATGTTTCCACAGAAGGGACAACTGGGATCACCACTGATGTGAATTGTGAAACGACACTTCAAAGTCGGAACAAGGTCATTGTAAAGAAAGAACAAAAGCTGCTGAGCGTATATATATATATATATATATATATATATATATATATATATATATATATATATATATATATATATATATATATATATCTGTAGATAATGCCGCATCACCAATATCCTTCCAAGTGCGTGACCAACGGAGACGGGGATCCTGAGATGCTACTGCTGGCATAATGCCACGTCGTATCGAGCGACGATAAAGGTCTTTCGGTGAGAAAATGAAACGCTCCGGCAAAACTTCGACAGTTGTCTTAATACTGTTCATGGTCGATTTATACGGTTGAATTAACCGAGCTCCTAAATCCCATGTCGACCATTGAATAGCTGCATAGAAATCGGCACGAAACACAGTTTTAATAGCAGTTGTTTGATATAATTTAAAAAATTCAATAATTTTTTAATGCAAATATTTATTTTTCTTTATTTAAAAAAAATTGAAAAATTTCAAAATAAAAAAAAATTAAAAAAATTAAAAAATTATAAAAAAATTGCATTTTAAAATGAAAATTTAAAAATTTAAATTTTTTTTTTTTTAAAATACAAAAATTTATTATGACAGTACACTGAGTGTCCTGGTCCATCAAACCCAAGCCTCCAGCTGATACTGAAAGGTAGAGTTGTGGACGGACCGTTTTAAAAATGAATGAGCGCCACACAACCCACCCAACATATTTTAATAGCTTAACATTAATCTGACGAGGAAGAGGAAAAAGAAATGTGCCAAGTACATAGTTTGGATAATACAAAAGTGTTGATCAACGACGCATGTAGAAGAAGACTGATGTCCCGCAATTGAAGAGATAACTGATGCTCTCGTTGTATTTTAATTACAGTCTTCCAGTTGTGTGCAACCATATGCGTCGCATCAGTCAGGAGATAAACGCCCAATGTTTTGACGTTGTCGACAATCGGGAAGGGCCCGGTGTCTAAAATAACGTTATTTGCAGCCCGATATAAGTACAGTAAAGATGATTTATGGACATTTGTTCGCAAGTTAGAAGCAAGTTCGAGTATGTCCAGGGCATCCAGAGTGTTCTGTAAGTCTTGCTGCGACTGAATTAAGCAGGTAATATCGTCCGAATATGCATTAAATGTAAAGGAGCCATTGGAGTCCCTGAAGTATGTTGCTCAAAAAACGGCACAATGGTTCTATGGCAGTTGTGAAGTGAACCATCGACAACGAGCAGCCCTGTCGCACAGATCTGCGAATGGCAATATGAGAGCTTCCAAGTCGTCTTCGCGAATGTGTAATGACGTGTCAATCCACTCATTGATTTATAATGCGGTCGGCCGTTTAGCAAACGTAATTCTTAATGTATTAACACGCACTGTCGTTGTAGAGCTTAGAAAGGTGGCTAGACTAGAACATAAACAAACGCGAACGCGCGCGCGGGTTTATTCGTTCAACACCATGGATCTCGCACGCAGGTGTGTGATGTGCACTCGGCAAGCACTGACGCGATGCTAACCACTAGATCACTTAGCTCATTCGTTCTTTACATTGATTATTTTGGTTATCATACAATCTTCTCTAGTAATTTGAAAATTGTTTCAAGTAGTTTTGACGCAAATTTCATTTTGCATACAAATATTATCCCCATATCATTTGTTTCCCAAATAAATTAACATATTGTAATCTTTTTTCTTTTTGATTTTTAAAATAAATATAGATGTGTGAATGTGTTGTAGTGCGTGTGAGCTTTTTCTGTGATAACATATTACACTAGTAAAATACAGAACACTGATAAAACCATTTACACAGAAAACACGTAATTAGAAATAGCAAAGAAATAAAATATAATTAAAATAAAAATGAATTTAGCGGAAGATAGGTGCTATTCCCTACACTGTAAAGAAAATCAGTGAAAATTACCAGTAAGTACTGCTCTCAACCAGATACAGCAAAACATATTCACAGCACTCACAAAAGCTTAAATATGAAATAATAATTGCAGAAACTGTAGTTAAAGTTCTATTAAGAAAAGAAATCTGTAATTTAATCTTGCACGGCTATTACATTTAAATTTGCTCAGTCGGTAGAATTTAAGTCTCTAAAATTATCTCAGACCTCTGGTTAGGCTTAGGTTCTCCTCAATTAATTGCCAAAAAAATGTAGAAAATTAATATATCACTTTGAAACGTTAATAAATAATGTTGGAGTCTAAAGCAATACAATTTAAGACGTTTACACTGAATACAGTTCTTAGAACTTATAGTAAGGCTCGTAAGCGTCTGTCTTACGCGTCATCCCTCGTAGTCTTCAAGTTCACTCCAAACTAAATTGAAATTAACATAAAATCGCCTCTTCTGAACCTGGCAAACTTATAGCACGACTTCATGGACCTAGGATCTGCTCCAATAGATCCCTAAAATTTACGATGACGGCAGGATAGGCGTCTCAGCAGAGAAGCCTGCCGCGGGACGACATGCCCTAGGAGCTTTCCAAGAAGAAGTGACGCTAACTTAAAACTCATTTGCGGAAATCGCAAAAGAGAAAATATCACGAATTCTTTTACTAAGAGTACATGAAAAAAAAATTATTATAGTTACTGATCACAGTAATCAAGGTTTTCTTTAACTTCCGTGCGTCATAGCACACTGATAAATATATAAACACAAAACAATATTACAAGAAATATTAAAAAATTTGAAATTATTAAAATTTGACAATTTTTGTACTGAAAATTATGACTTTAAATATATAAAATATGACTTTAAATTACATTTAGCTTCAATCATAAGAGAAATTAATAAAGTACATCAAATAGATTAATTACATAAATTATGAATATTTAATTTAGGAAACAATTAATTAAAATGTAGGTGGAATACTGTAGACATACTACAATAAACAGCTGGAGCCACCTGAGTGTCGGCCATTTTCACACGCATCAGCATCGCTTCCCTCCAGTGACGTTAGCTAGTAGGTATTGTGTAATAGCAATATGCCTACCCAGCCTTTATAGCACCTGTTAAAGCGGTTTGTATGGCGGCCTTTATAAATGGTTGGTAGCTCAGCTGCTATGGTAGCAGGTTCCGTGTAATATGGCCTTTAGAGAATTGTCGCATTGAAAATCAAAAAGGTTGAACGAGCATTAAGATCTGTTAAAATTAACATTAGTGTTCCAATTAGCACTACCAGAAAGTCACCTGGAATGGGTCTGTTGGACGTAAAATTCCCCATCCACTATTGAGTTTATGAGATATTGATCCAGTGTACTGTGAGGCCAACTAAAGTTCCTCTTTCCCCGATGTTTGGAGTGAAGTCTATGAAATGATTATAAAAACACATAAAAGATGACGATCAGGCATAGCAAGGATTGTAGTGATAATACACTTAAAGTAGGAGATTTGAGGTTGCGTCGTAAAATTACTTAGAGTAAAAAGGCCGATTTTGTGTCTGCTAAATTATCATTAGCATACGAGGGCCCCTTTAAATTTGTGATTTTTTTCCAACCCCATAAGCTTAAACTTAGCAGATCCTCAGTATGGAATTGTAATCAGTAAATCACATGTTACAGCTTTGAAATTAAACTCGCCTAAATATATACCGAAGAAGGGTCGAGAAATTTATGGAAGAGCTGTGTTATTGTTGTCATTAGAGATTAGGTGCTAATCGTTGAGTCAATGTTCTCTTACTTCTACTTTCTTAGCGATATTAACTTTTTACGCCTAAACGAGAGCAGATATCAAAAACCTGTTTGGCAGTTTTATTTAGATCCGTCTTCGCCATGTTGGCAGTAAATTCTATGGTTTTAACTAATCACGTAATGAACTAATTTCTTGTTAATTGACTTTTTTTTGTTGAAACTGTATAATTTCTTGTTTAAAAAAAAAATAGGTACCATGGCAAAAATATTTGTAAACGAAACTGCGAAACAGATTTTTGATATATGCTCTTGTTTATGCTTAAAAATATAACTATCGCAAAAACTGTAGAATCAAAAGAGAGCATGACCTTAAATGTTGTTTGTTTTATTCAATGGTTTTCAGTTATTTAAAGTTTTCTGGGTTTTTTTTTTGTGACTGATTGTTGTAATTGATTGGTAAGTGGCTTTTCTTTCGACATTTTCGAGGCTTCTATTGGTAAAGAGCGTAAAACGTTTTCTTTTTGTTCAGAGGTGAGTTGAGTTGAAAAGGGGGAGAGTGTGACATGTCGACATATTGCCATGTGTGAGAATTGTAAATTAGCAACACTAGGTGAGGTTCTACTTCTTTAATAATCACTTTATTTTTCGTCGCTACAGAGGGGGGTCAGCTAATTGTAAGCGATCACGTGTTGTGATGTAAGTAAAGGGGGAAGGCGGTGCCCGAGCCTGGCATACACGGAAGACAGTTGAAGATAAGACGGAGCAGTCACTTGCTAGGTAACTCTTGCGACAGGTGGATAGTGTACGACTGCGGTTCGTTTGAGGAAGACTGATTACTGGTGCCTTGTGTCTACACATGATTCAGTTCAATATGGCAGGTTGGTTGAATCCGAAGAGGATCAAGTGACATCACAGCCAGCAGAGAACAGAGATATTATTCCCCATAACAGGGCTGAAGACAACATGGATTTCCAGCTTAGTAATGAGATTGTTAATACCACTACATACCTGAGTTTCATCAACAACAATTACGAAAATGCATCACCTAATACTTCACATGACAGAGACAACACTGCACAAACGAACGAAACACTGGAAAATCTAGCAGATTAATGCTCTAACAAAAGTCTGGGCCCATATGTGATATTCGTAGAGTCTACTGACATAAACTTTGGCAATCTCCGCCCAGTATCGATCGGCAGAAAATTGCACAGCTGCACTAATAGCATCTGGCACATTTCTCGTGCTGGCCCAAATAGGGTCCAGTTACTTATGATTTCTGCTCGCACAGCCAACGAACTTATTACAGGAGACACCTTACCACGACACAACCTGACAGAAAGACAAAGCTTAATGTATGGAATCTCACTCGACGTAACCAATAAAGAAATCGAGGCAGGTATTGAGACTCCTTACGAACTAGTGAAGGTAGAACTTATACTTTAAAAAGTAGTGAGAGGGGACATCCGAGGACAAACATCGACGAAATTAATCTCCTTGACTTTCATAGGACAGCTGTTACGGGTCACTATTACTCTGTTTCTAAAACAATCTTTAAAGTTAATCCCAAAGCCCAACAGGTAATGCCGGGTAATAAATGCTTCAGATATGTACACTCATTAAATCACTGCCGAAGTACTAGGTTAAGATGCCCAGCATGCTGTGAGGACCACCAACTGGACTCAAGCAATGCGACCACTTTGAAAAGCCCAAATTGCGAAGGACAACACAAAGCAACATAAAGATTTAAGTGCCCTAAATGGGCATTAGAAACCAAAATAAAACGAACCATGGCAGAGCCCAATATTTTTTACAACGTGGCCAAACCTCGGGTATTAAGAGCGGAAGATGCAACAAACCATGGAGACTCGCTCCTCATTTCAAGACGCCCTTTCAGGAAATAGGAATTATGACGTCACTTTCTCCACGCACAACAGGTTTTCGTTCCCTGTACAAGACACCACAGACCATAACGGAAATGAAGCCTCCACCATATAGAATCTACTGCACATCACAAAACCAACACATTCTTTCACAGCAGTCAACCCCACTATCTCCAGTTAAAAGAGGGAAATGATAACCACAGATTTTGTCTAGAGCAAAGCAACTCATAAGAAAACAACACTCAGGTTGAGGCGACTCTTTCTACGCCCCGTCAGGCAAGCCACCTTAAATTTGCGGCTTCCTGTTTTGCAACTGTTACTCTAATTATCACAGCCCGTCCTTAATATACGCTTTCCCAACAACTGTACTACTCACAGTTTCGTCCTGACCAAGACAGTCAAGACAATGGGGCTCAATGATCACCACAGATACAGGACTCATCCCCCTATCAATCTACATCTCAGGCAAATGTGAACAACAGCACTGAAAATAGAAATACAGACTGAATGGACTCGCTACAAAATGCAGTTAAGGGATTGTTAACACTGTTAGAAGGCAGTGCCCTCAAAGGAACTCCAATTCCAAAAGAATCCATAGAAAATGCGCGCTCCAACTTACAACATGGATTTAATGTATACCACAACTCTAGCCTCATCAACCACGGAGTAACGATGCTAGTCAACAAAATACATTATTTTTAATGTTTTGTTGCAATAGGAGTTTACAATTAGAATTTACTGATTTGTGGACATAGATGAGCAATGGCGTATGTCTACAAACCAATAAATTCTAACAAAAATATACCATCAAATCATATTCAAGTGGGAAAAATACATCCCGATCTAGAGATGACTTCATGTAAGGTCTGGTACAAAGGAACTGCCTTCTCTCTGTACTCAGTGTATGCAACTCCTAGACACAGTATCACACAGGATGAATGGTCAGTATTATTTCCCAGGGACACGCCCAGCCTGATTGTAGGAGGTGACTTTAATGCTCATTACCCGATGTGTGGAGACCCCTCTACAGACATTGAAGGAAAACATCTATCAGACTTCTTATCAGAATCTCCATACAGTGGTAGTCATACACATCTAGAGACATTAGCAAATCGCAGCTCTGCAATTGACCTTACATTCTCTATGTCAAACATAGCAAAAACCTTCTCTTGGACAACACTCAATGATACAATGGGAAGTGATCACTACCCTATAGAAATTACTGATACTACTTGGAAAGATAACGATACACACTTCTTTGGAGCATACCTCATCAGTCGTAATTCCTATAATTACTAACAAACCTCGCGGGATGAATATAGAACTACTGTAGAAAAATGCTTACTGGAAGGGATACCTATCAACAAGCCACTTCAAAGACAATACGATTTCTGGCAACACACGATCATCACAGCAGTCGCTCAGAACACTCTTCGGAAATACTCCACATTTTCACTTAAGAAACCATATGTTGGGTGGTGGACAGCTGAATGTGACTATTTAAACAATGAACGCAAGCAAGCTTGCAAAAAATATAAAGAAGTTAGTACCAGCGGAAACTTCCTAACATACTTCACGAAGCAGGCTAAATTTAAACGTTTGGTTAAGGACTGCAAAAAACTGCATTTGAGGCAATTCTATAATCAAATATCAGCCCGCACCACGAACAAAGATGTACAGAGAGTTCTGAAAGCCCTACAAAACAAACAAAACAACTGCCCCGCGTACAAATATGGTTGGATATGAAATGTTATCACTTATACACAAACAAATAGCCCCAGACTACCTACCCACAGAAACAGAACTAACTTGGATAGTCAGTGTGAAAGCACATCAGGGCAAATATGAGAGTACAGATTGCCTTACATCTCAGATTATCGAAAAAGAATACAGTGCAACTCTACGAAACACATTTAAATCACCTGGAATAGATGCAATTGCCTATCTACGTCTCAGTAGAATGCCTGCAGACTTGTGTCACCAATGCTTTCGAATGTATTTTCAAACATAGACTGGAACAGTGGTTGGAAACCCACCACCTGCTACGCAAATAACAGTTTGGCTTCAGAAAAATGAGGTGCACCTCGGATGCAGTTGCAACTATAATCCGGTGGGCTCAAGAAGCCTTGAGGGGGAGGGGATTTTAACAGCCTGTTTTCTAGACATGCAGTCCGCTTTCGACTCAGTGCATATCCTCATTTTGCTGAGTAAACTAGAAAAATTGGGACTACCTAAGAACATCATCTTCCTTCTTCATTCCCTTATTGCCACGAGGACAGTACGTCTGAAAAATAAGTAACTTTCTTACACCTGGGAGAGTGGTCCAATGGGTAACCCCGGAAGAAAGAGATTTGAGTCTTATTTTATTTGTACTATACACCCAGGACCTAATCTGTAATACTGGATCATATGTAAGATTCCTTTTATACGCGGATGACACAGTCTTTTTTCACCTAGCCCAACAGACCAGACAAACAGAAGAAATAATGAACACTGTACTTAAATGGCTTGAAAACTGGTTGGATGCTAATAGACTGTCCCTATCCCTTAATAAAACCACACTATTGTATTGTACAAGAAAACGATTTGATCATACAGCTCTGAATATAAAAATGTTTAATCAAAAATGTGACAGTGTCACTATCCACACATATCTAGGAATCGTGCTGGACTTCGAACTTACCTGGGTTGCACAAATCAGCACTTGGATGCCACGCTACAAACAGCCCTAAACATGATTAAATTACTCAGCCAAACAAAATGGGGTGGAGATCCTAAAACTTTAATAAAATGCTATCATCTTTCATTAGAAGCAAACTGGATTATGGATGCTTGCTTGTGGAAAATGCCAGCAAAACCAACCTCGCTATCCTGCAAATATTACAGAATTACTGTCTCAGATGGTGTTTAGGGGCGATGAAATCGTCTCCTATTGATACACTTCACATCGAAGCTAACATTCCTTCCATTCATCTGAGGATACTATTCATCTAAAAAAGTACATACTGGATAAAATCACCCTTTTATCAAACGAACCCGATTTGGACGATTATCAATAACATGGACCTAGATCTTCCCTAACATAAAAAAATACATGCCACTGCTATCACAGGAAAAGCAGATAACATGTTTTACAGTAAACTTTCAGGCACTATTTTATAGTCCTAATGTGTGTAACTTTTTTGAAACATACAAAGAGCATCTTCTAACCTGGGATGTTCTGCAAAACTTCCAAGCTAATTTAAGGAACAACTCTTGAGTAATTTACGAGTATACACGAATGGCTCAAAATGCAAGGACTCGGTTGGTTGCGCCTTCTTTATACCTCAGTTAAAAAGGACAGGCTTATATAAACTGTCTGGCGAGGTATTCACATTTTACGCAGAAGCTTTGCTATATTTAAAGCATTTGAATATTTTGTGTCTATGAATGTCTCGAAAATTTGGTTGTGTACTGATTTTTTAAGATTGCTGGCTGCTCTACAGTCATTAAATCAAACTTATACCCCAATCAGATATAGTCCTCAAAAATAAAAGAAAAGCTCTTAATTATGGATAACATGGGAACTAAGGTTACTTTCATCTGGATACCCAGCCACATGGGAATTGAACGTAACGAAACAGTAGACAAATCAACAAAAAAAGAGCAGCTACAGAAGGTCAAACTAAATTTGAACCCTCCCTCGATACTTTGCTCTACATTCTCAAACAAGAGGTAAAGTTGTCGAGGTCCTATCTTTGGGATAAAGTCTCAATAGGATATTCCTACAAGTTAATTCAACGAACTTTACAAAACCTTCCCTGGTATTCAAGACTACTAAAACTAAACTATTTTATATCACAATAATCCGTTTGAGACTCAATCGTGGACGTTTTAAACAACGTATATTCAACCTAAAATTATGTGAATTTCATATATATGAATGTAGAGAATCAGTACAGGACATTACTCACATTTTATTTCACGTTTTTGAACAGTTCAAAGGTGTATTCTATCAGGCAAGTATTCCAGTATACGAAGCAGTCTACGCATTTTTTGTTAAGTATATAAAATTTAATGTGGCGTCCTTTTAGGCACGCAATAATATAACACGTCCTCAGCTCACGATACGTCAGCCTGACTGCGTAATTCGTCGCAAGAGAATCGTCGTATGTACGGTCGTATATGGAACGAGGCACCCCGACAAATGTTGGCAGTAGGACGATAGCAGTCCAGACGAGTGGATCGGGTAAGACGGAAAAATGAAGTAGCTAATGAAGAGTAAATCCAGACTGCAAGGGAACAATCACTATTGTTATGATAAGGAACTAATTTCTATCATAATATTCCCGATAGACACAAGGCAATGGGGTCAAAATATAACGTACTGTTCGTGACGATACTAATGCAAATACATAAAATGTGTTATTATTAATACCGCTATAAGTAAAGATAAACACTCGTGTCTTTTCGGATCTATTTGACCCATTTAGGGCTGCACGGGCTGTCCCAAGGCCACCAATATTGAGTGAAGTGAAGACGAAGCAGTGAATAAGTGTTGTGCCGTGGAGTGGTGGATGAGGGTCTCGTGCTTCGGACGATAGTGGTGTGGTGCGCCGGGCCTTGGCTAAGACGAAGCAGTGCACTTGAGGAATATTAGCAAGTTTTGTACCTAGTAGGGCTGGCGGTTGCCAGTCGCAAGGTTAATCCTTTGACAGTTATTTTTCAGTGATTTTTGTGATTGATGAGACTTGTTTGTTATTTATAACTCTCCACTTCGCGAAACAATTATATTAGGTATTAAGGGCCCTGATATTGAGTTCTTGCATTTGTTGTTCGCAAAATTTTGCTTCGACCTGAAGTTAACTAAACTCCGTTCTTCACTGCGGTTAAAAAGTTACGCGTTTTGAGAATTTGTGGGGAAGCGAAAGTTATGTGAACTTTTAACCTGTGGATTTTTAATAGGCCAAAGTAGTGTTCGCTGACAGTCAATTCCTTTTGTAGTTTATTTTATTGGCGGCTAACTATATAAGACATAATTTTGTTGGAAAATTTGGTTTTCTGCCTTCCTAATTAAAAATTATTATCGTCACTTGGCAATAATATTCTTACTGGTGTTGTACCCGGACTTCTGCATATTTCATGTCTTGAATAATTGAACACTTCAAGTTTCCGTAGGCTGCCTTTTAAGGGGCGTTGTTCGTACAGCTGAGGATGGCTGACGATTTTTTATGTTTACTTCAAGTGATGACAGATTGTTGATCGCCGAAATGCAAGATTGTACTTTTCTTGATTATTTTGCGGTGAATGTTTAGGGACGCGAGAAGAGTGTTAATCGTTGATATTTATTTTGTGGCCTCTTTATCGGTAGACAGGGAAGACCTCGCAAGTTTATTTTCCAGAATGTGTCGTCGAATAGACTGTTAATGTACTAATAAGTTTTTTTTGTCGATTCCTACCGCAGCTGTAAAATTAATTATAAATGAAATAGTTAGAGATGATGGTTGGTCGCGGGAAAACTTGACTGTTTGCTGGGTATTAACGTACGTTCAGCTTACCATACGATTACTGGCTTTCGCTTGTACTTGGAACTGTTGCCCTATTTGACTGAACCAATAAGAAGCGCGCTGTTGTAATATTTGATGCCTGTTATTAGTCTGCAGACAGTTACCTTGCGACAGACGTATATTACATAACCATACCTGTCACAAGAAACTACGGAGTTTTCAAGAATATGTTGGAACAAAACATTTTCGCGATATACCATCACCTCTAGTAATAGTTTGATAAAGCAATTTTAGGTAATACGTATTTGTGTAAACAAACCTTCAGAATAATCTGTAGAACGTGAATGGATGTTCTTTTTCTCCCAATTTGGAATTGGTACGTAATTGTATGTCTCACATTCTGCGGTGTAATTGAATACAAGCAGAGAGTACTGTTTCATATGTGTAGTTTTGTACGCAGTTGTGATAAAACTTGGGAACATCATAGTAAATTTTACAATTTCCTTTAAACATTTGTCCCCCTTTGCATTTATCTACTGCATATTGTTTCCCTGCAGTATTTTTCCTGAGTAATCTGTTTTGTATACCACAGAACGGGGTACGGTTGTGTTTCCTTATCTTTTGCAATATAAAAAAGCGTCCCAGCATGATCCAAGGAGCGTTTGTTGATACATATACTGAGATGATAGTCAATAACTGCTTCTACAGGCCACTCCAAAAACCACAAAGGTATATTTGAACATCATCTCACCGTCGACATTCCACCACAAAAACTTCCTCTGAATGAACTGCGAATTGTAAAATGTTTTCTGTATGTCGGCTGCATCAATAAATGCCTGTTTCTCTAGATTTCTTCAATATGTGTGGGAACAGTTCGATAATATTTGGGCCTAGCTCTAAACAACTATCGAGCTATGAACATGTTCATCTTTACTGAATCATCGACTGGCCGTACTTTTGAGGTACCACTAACAAGTTTTACCACATTGCGATACGGTAATTTGTGGCCCTTAATATTCTCTTCAGTTTTTTTATGCACAGCACCATTTTTGTTGATATTCCAACAAGTCGGGCTTGAACTAGTTAGTAGTTTGTGGACAAATAAAAAACGAACATATGCCAAGGCGTTCTTAGATCTTACTTGGTGTATGTCATTTAGAAACTGAACAGTCCTTTCGAAATGTTCTAAGGCAGCAAGTTTCTTAGTGTTCCCATGTTTCTTTTCAGCTTGATCACAAATGCCAATTGCTTCGAATTTCCACAGATTAGTGACATCTCCATTTTAATTAGTTGCGTTGTGAAAGTGGTGGTAAGATTCGCGCTACAACGTAAGGCAAGTAATTTCGTCTTACTCACCATTGTTTATCCAAATAAGTTTTCAACTACCATAACTTCATACGGTAGGGTACGTATTGTCAGACCAGATCTTGTCAGCCACATAACACCTATCAGTATGTCGATGGCTCCAGCCATGTCTGCAATGAGATGAATATTAATTCACTGTTTGAAGATCCTCCGGCACAATTTTACTCGGGCTTATCAGGGTAATGGATGGAGCTTGGTGGTTTGATACAACATTGAAAATTTACAACCGAAATTGCTGTCCATCCTTCGCAGATGAGGCTTTTAAAATGAGTGGTTCACTAATCTAAAGGTAAACCTCTAAAAACAATGTGAATAAGTTGTTGTTCTCAATAATTTTCATAGATTTGCTATCGACCGAAACTCGAACTCTTCCATGAACTCTCCAACGTGCAAAATAGAGTGAATGTTTAAAAATACACCACACCGGTAGTTTACTGGTTGCACTGGCGGAGAGACTATAACTGATTGTAAGAAGATCCTATTCTGAGGTCATGAGTGTATCCTCTTCGTCAAGTGAACACGAAAAAAAAAATCTATACATTTTGTGGCAGGTACAAAATATTTTGTGGGTATTCTCGTTGCAAAATTTATTTTGTGGTCACTGCAAAAATAGTTTTCTGTCGCAACAAAAATATCGTAGCCCAAACAAAATTATTTTACGGTACTACAAAATAATTTTACAGGGAAGACTTCCTGCAAAATTTTTCTTTCAGTGAAGAAATATTAATTGACTTTATTATTGTTACACTTTTAGCACTATATGGCTTTCCCCACATGGACTTTATTGTGGGTGAGACTTCCGTACTAGGTTACCTCTTCTAGCATAGGCGAAACAGCTTTAAATCTGAGTATCTAAGCAAGAAGCTTTCTTTCATTATTAGAAGACAACGTTAGGGCTTTCTTTTTGCTGTCAGCAGAATCTTGATATAACCTGCACTAAAAGTTTTTTTTTTTTTTTTTTTTACCGGCTTGAAATCAGCCAGTTTCGTTGGAGTGGTATAGTGATCAGTTTTATGAAGAGACAGTCTACTTTTACCATTTAATTTTAAGCAAAGAATGGTAAGGTGAATATTAGTCAAACCCAACCCGCTTCTCTACCTGGACGTCCCTTTTTAACAAGACAGATAAGGTTGCCCAGCTGTTCTTTCAACGAGGCGTCAAAATCAATAAGTCTGCTCACAATGCCGTAGAATCTCCAAAAGTAAACA
This sequence comes from Medauroidea extradentata, assembly GCA_003012365.1. Classification (NCBI taxonomy): domain Eukaryota; kingdom Metazoa; phylum Arthropoda; class Insecta; order Phasmatodea; family Phasmatidae; genus Medauroidea; species Medauroidea extradentata. The sequence goes on along the minus strand of PNEQ01033790.1, from coordinate 23,022 downwards.
ATATTTAACTTCAGGAAAAATAATAGCAGTGTAGTATTAGGCATGTCAATCAAATGTCTCCAAGGCCAGTAACTGGGATTCTAATTTATCGTAAATCGCCGGTAACCTTTTATATTCATGATCAACGGCTAGTTTCAACAGCTTCCTAATGTACAACTGAATAAGAAGATCCTTGTTGCCAATCTTCAATTTTAATGAACAGTTTGCCTTACTGTAATTCTACAACGAAGAAGCAAAGCTCTCAAAAACGGACCTAGCCCTAGGTGTGGATGTTGTTGTTCGTAAAATATACTCAAATATCCACTCATTCGAGAGATTTGGGTCACAATCAGTACATTAAAACATCTTCCAAAACTCGATCCACTGGGAAATCTTCCCATTATACTTACGAGGGCGTAGTACATATTTCAACGCTAAAAGCATTAATCTGTAACTATAGGTTTCTTCAAGCCAATTTGCGATAGTTAAACAATAGCAATCCTAGACAATAGTTTTAGTCAACGTTTTAAATAAAATTGTTTCCAGTGTTACGAAATTCTGAGGCACAATCTCTGACGCCGGAACCTTATGCATTTAACTACGACGCAAGAGATCACGCGTAACGATTTAGTATTTGGATAAATATTCATTCATAAAGTTGGCAAATAACGTTATCTAGGATTGTCATTGAGTATTTTATCCATATTGGCTTCGAAAAAAAAAGCGTAGAAATCAATCTATGTTTTCAGCGTTTATTTATCTAACACGTACTCTTAACTAACTGCAACTTAGGTACGTAGTCTAAAATGACGTCTACTTGTCGAATAAGAGCATGCAATATCTATTAATGTAAATCTTGTTCAAAAGTCTAAAATACGCTTTAAATGTATATAACGCGACACCTGCTGCCATGCTTGGTCTTGAACAGCTGTTTTTGAGGGCTAATGTATGCGCCGATAAACAGGCCGCCATACAAGCCTGTATACAAGATGATGATTATTACACGATAGAAACAGACGTGACTGGCGTGGTAGGTGCGCACGATGATGATGTTAGTATGTGTCTACGTCACTTACAGAACTGCACAGTCGTCAACATAATTTTCTTTATAGATAGATAATTCGCACATTTTTAGACTGAAAAGGAATATACTTAATATTTCACCCGTATCGTCTCAGTCCAATAAAGTGACAACGCGCAAAATAAGAAAGGCGAAGATAATAAATGTTAAGTATTTACTGATTTGTAACTGTTCATAGAGTTAATTTATTTATTGAAGAAGAAAAATGAGAATCTCCTCTTAAAAGTAGAAAAAGAAAGAAAACACCACGGAGTTTTAGAATGTATGCCTTTTAAAACAGCATCTTCCATGACCAACGCTATAACCCGTACACTAACAAGGTCCAGCTGAGGGTAATAGTTACATAATATATGCCTATTACTGGGTAAAGCTTTGTTTTTCTTATAATTATTTTAGTTTTGATGACGTTTTTATTAGTTTTCAGAACAACTTCAAAGATTATTTTCCATATATGCGTGCCAATGTCACTAGAAAACAAATCTGTGTAGGCCCATTTAAAAGACGTTCGAACGATTTTCAACCTTATTTACGCATGTTCATGGCGGGAAAACACTTCTGGTTTCATTGTTTTGTTTCATGCAGTTGTCATGTAGAACGTTACACGCTCTGCCATTGCTTTTTGATTGATCAGCTACGAAAGCCAATGTGGATGGTACCTAGAAAAACAATTTAATATTTACATGATTCTTCCGAAATATTTTCGCACCAAACGCAACCACGCAAAGTAATAATTCCGTACGTATTTCATTTTTCAAATTATTGAGTTCTAATAATGCCGTATTTTCGAACGCCACCGTAAACAATTAAAACACGTTCTTATTAGCTAACACGCGTATGACGTAATTGGATAGTTGTTTTCGTTTGCTGCCCACCCGTCAGGCGTTATAGTAAATTTTGTAACTTTACACTGACTTAAAAAAACTGGGCAAATTTAAAGAACCAGGATACTTAAAAACTAACTCATAAAATTTGCTCGTTGCCAATGCATATATCGTTGCAGTTGAAGATTTTCTTATTTAAAAACGAATATTTCACTGGTAATGTGTAGAGAAGAGAAGAAAGCAAGGTAGCTCTCGCACATTACGACGTTTTAGTGAAAGGTTCGAGTTTGTCAGTTTAATTCAAAATTACTACGAATTTATTTTACTGTGTCAAATCCTAATTTGGTTTAAAGTCAACCGTATGAAGGTCGCGTGCATCCAAAAAGTAAATATATACCGGGCTAACAGTTTGAATGCGTTTAAACAAACCTGCTGTGTCTTACAGACTGGTGATCTAGCGTTCCGACTGCGCGAGCTGGGAAAAATAATAAATAATAGTCAATTTTTTTCTCCCAATTATTATTACGTTTCTTGTGAGCGACCGTGAAACCTGCCGTAGCAGTGCTGCCTTCTACTGACGCATTTCGCAAAATCCCGCCCGCCTCTCGAATTATCGGCCAATTACAGGTGCCTTGAACTCACCCTATTGGCTAAGCCGTTTCTACATGCGGGACGGCCACGCATTGGAACAGCAAAAACACAATATAATTGAACAGATGGCAAGATTTGGTCGCAACTTTGAACTTGAAAGTTCCTATTTATTTCATGCTTACCGTGTCATACTGTACACAATACATTGATATAAACACTGCATACATAAACTATACTTTTGTCGCTAATAGCAGGCTATTTTCAGGTTTCGTTTTTTATATGCCAAACAGTCGGTCTTGTATTGTCACACGGCTCTGTAGTAAATATTGTATTTGGAATGCTATTGTATTGCTGTACAAAGGAGCGACTATACACACTTATAACTATTCGGAGTCTTAGTCATACCTGTCCTTACCACACTAACAACTGTATTTAACGCAATTTCACGAACTAAACGTAAGTTGCTGTAGATTTAGAGTAAGCAGACATGAAATAACAAGTCCAATGACGTCACTGGGACATCATCATGACGGCACTCGTTTTTAACGGGCTAAAGTAAACTCTCTTTTTATTTATGTTTTTTCTCGAGCTATACTGATTAAAATAAAGAAAGTTTGGTACCGTTATTCCCGGCTGGCATAGCTAGTGCGGAATATGGTACCGTATATGTTGCTTTGGACAGGGGCATGAACATTTTTACTGTACGCATAGATCAGTTCCAATTCTCGAACAATTACTTCATTTTGTTCATATATCTGTAGGAGTTCTTGTGTTACACTGTCAAGGTGAATTATTTAGTAATATCTTGCCTCAAACACTGAAAACTTAGAAATATTTCCTTCCAGGCCATTATCAATCAGTTTCGCAATAATATTATATTGCTTTGATAACACTGGGCCCTTTTCATGTCGACTTCATTCATTCCACATTGTCTCAAGGAAGTTAGAAACAACTACGTAAATTATTGTACCACTCCATAACACCTTTCCTATTAAAAGTATTCCTAAATTACTCTAAGCACTCTGTTACTATCTCCAAATGTCGACTATACCTCCAACATACCGGATATATTGTGAAACGTAGATGCTGTATTAACTTCACCAAACAACTTCTAGACAGAAACATAAATAATGTGACATGGTTACGAAGAACACTACTGAATCACATCGTGGGACAAGTAAGGAGAAATTAATAAAACAACATTGTAATGTACATCAATATTTTAATAAACTTTAAGAAAACTTGCAGCTGAAAATTATTAACAAACACAATCGTGAACCCGGTAAACAAAATCACTAGCAAAACAATAATTATGTAAACATGTAAACGCTATGGCATTTTATAACCTACCGAATTACGCTTGGTTGTAAAATAGACATAGTTAACATGCAGATCAGTGAAATGAGGTTCAATTAATGACACAAATGTCAGTAATCTTGAACGATTTGCAAATGCGCTTCATCACATTTCTACCAAAAAATGTCAGTGTAAAATATTTGAAAAGTTTTCATTAGTAACACTGTGCTTTCATTTAATTTGTAATATTTATGAAACGTTTAGAGAACGAATTACAATTGCATTTAATTTAAAAACGTAAAACATCTTTTATTCAATTTTGGAGAGCAGTCATAAGTGTCCGGACTTAAAAGGTAAACAATTATTGTTTGTTGTTTTGTAGAAATAAACTTGTGTGGAAGGAACCCATTGACTTGAAATGTACAAGTAACCTAATTGAGTGAAACTTGCGTATTCCAAGCGTTAAGAAATAAAACGTTAGTTAATTTTTAATATTTTAAATCTGGTGTCATAAAACTAATATGGCTGTAGTTTGTGTGTTTACTAAAACTGCAAATTTGCTATTATTTTAAGTAAAAATATAACAAATTAGCATACTATGCGCAAAGTGTTATCTTTATGAATTAATGCTGGTTTAATATTTCCATTCAGCTTACGTGTAGTATCTCATTATAATGGCTTTTGTGATATTTAATTCCATAAAAAAATATTTTGCCACATGACCATATGGACTGATATTTTATATCGGACCTAATGTACAGAAATGGCAAAGAAATATTTCCTTTTGAATTTTCCCCAGATCGCTGTTCACTAAATTTTCTTAAAAGCGCTGACTCTCTGACATCTGTGGGTCATACTTCACGCATAAGAATTACCATTTCTGTTCACATCAAGTTAGTTTTGAACATTTTATGTATGATTTAAGTATCTGTGAAACTAATTTTTACTCATGCGTGATAAAATGAGTTTAACTTAAACCAAATTCAGTATCCAATAATTTAAGAACCACTGAGGAAAATACTCTACAGCTTAACTTAGTTATTTGGTTTCATAATCACACGACCATAAAAAAAATTGCAAGTATTCTGACGTCAGTGTCTTCTTTATATCGATTGACGCAGTTAAAGTGTGTCAGCTGTCCTTTTACAACTTGCATGCAGGTACAATTTCACTGCGGCTTGTAAATTTCAAAATACATTTATGAAATATAAATAATAAAATTGTACTTATAAATGCTGGAATATCGTAAATAAATGCATGTAAATGGTAAACTTAATGTATTTTTTTAATGTTAAGGGACTCTCTTTACGCTTGATGTAAACTCTAAAATTTCAATATTAATACGAACAACATAAAGACGCGAAATATGTAAGGACATAATAGTATCACGAAAGACAAATCTTAGACGTCCAAACATACCACGAAAATATTCGCGAAACACCCATCTCAGATATGGTTACATTCGCCAGAAAGAGTTGAAAGTTTTAACATCTGCCACTAATGTAGTGTTCTCCATGGGTCTGAAGAATATAATGTAATTTGTAAGTGTGAACGTGCTTAACAGGAGGCTGTCCCAAAGTTTTGTCATGTGTATACTTATAATAAAATATACTTTAGTCTGATTGCTGACGTTTAATAAAGTGGAAATTCGAGTTCAGAAACTGTTTAATTTTTATAGTATATTTTGTTGTACTCATAGGCATTAGCTTTGGAGTATTACTAAGGAAATTAATTTTGTGACAAACCGTACATCATACCTCGGAGATGTTTTATGAAAAAAAAATTTTAATATCTCTTATTTTCACCTTAATGTTTCAAAATAGTGATATCGGTATGTTAAAAACTGTTAAATCTTAGTGGAGATTTACGCCATGACAATTTTGTTAAACAATTTGTTTCCAAACAGATTTTAATGTCGTTTATATGTAAATTGTTTATGGTTTCTGGATTCAAAACTATTTATAAGTGTGGTCATACAACAAAAATTTCAGGAATTAATTTGTATATTAACATTAAGCTACGAAAAAATTGGTGCTTTGCAATGATCTGACATACGAAATGTACCGATTATTACAAGTATATGCACCCTAAAAACATTTACGGCAATAATGAATTACATGTATAAAGCAAAATTTTTTTTAAATGAAAAGAAGTACGTTATCAGAAAACTGTATTTTGAACATTGAACTTGATTTCCACAGATCAGAAACTTAAACGTCATAGAATTGTAAAATACACATTATAAATTCAGAAATATCTAATTTTTGGTGGACCCAAAATATTTACTTCCATTTTAATGAATTTATTAAACTGTTACTCGTAATTTAATGTAAGATGTACTTAATTTCAATAGGTATATTTTATATGAAAGCATAACTGCTTGTTTAAATAAGATAAACAGTATTGAATAAAACAAAATTTTATTTCACAAACTCTTAAAATGAAATCCAGGCAAATATTCCCCGTTATTTCCCAAAAAAAATTATTTTACTAATTATTTATAAATAACAATTTCATTACTTTAGTTAAATGGAACATTTGAACGACCAACATTATTACGATGTTCAAAACTGTTAAGAAAACTAATATTATTAAAATCGTATACTTGGTACTGTACTATTTTAACCCTCGGCTTAGGGAATCAGGAGTAGAGAAAAAATAATCTTATATCCACAGACTCACTGGTTCTAACTTTGCTTTGTAAGACACACACACTCGCCTCGCAGATTTTGTAGCTATTCATAATAAATATTGATGATGTATTTACAGAAAGTCTTTCATGCTATGGTACACACGTCATTCATCCGCTTTTTATGTTCAGGTGGCACCACTGTTGTGTACCTCACACAGGCGCATGTCACAACGGGTTATCTTGTATTACTTGACATAGTTATAGAACAATAAAATACAAGATGTTCCCAAACTCCAGAACAGATGGAGGAGTTAACCATAATGTACAAAACTAGCGTGATATTTTGTAAAGATTTAAGTTAATTTTACTATAAATATTAAAATATTAACAAGGTATAGTCCCAGCATCAGGCGATATGTATTCATAAGATGTGTAGGCCACTGATTAAAATTACACAGAACATAATTAAAATCACAGTCAAATTGTATAACTTAGTGTGTATCAGTTGCTTTGGTAGAATCTGAAAACTTTAAATTTACTAAAAAAAAAAAAAAAATACATATTTAAAATTGGCTGCTGATATCTATCGAAGTTTGGATATATCTCGAACTTTAAACATTGGAGAGGAAGAAGCTAAGAATTCTCAACTTGTCTTGCTTTGATGCTTGGCGGATAGATTACACGTTCGGCAGCAAGATATAGCGATTGTCACATACCACACACTACTGCATTCACAACACTAGGACACTAAGAAGTTAAATGTCTTCTATATACGGTAGGTAACAGATAACATGACTTCTCGTACTCCAAGACAGATGATTTTGAAGCGACAGGTTTTAATTTCTCCTGGCAATAATTTTTCCGGTTACCAGGTCACACTAAATTCTTACCTCTACTGTTCAATGTATGTGTAAATTTAGCTGAAGAGTGAAAGAAATAAATTCTCTAATTTGTGTGATAAATTCATTTTACCTTCCATAAAGAGTAAAGATACAACACTAAACAGTAACATCAAATTATACGACTGTGGAACTTCATGAACACGCAAGGATAAAAAATGTAATGCACACAACTTTCTACACACCTCGTGAACAAAAATTCAACGGAAGATACAATACAAAATGTGGCGCCACGATAAATACACACACGAGGTAGCCTACTTATGTTTGAGAAGCAACTGTATTATAAAACTATCAGTGATGTAATAGTTAGCATTCTGAGAAGCTAGCGCATAAACCAGTTGATTGATTTCAACTCCAGATGAAAATGTTCTTATCAAGATTTAGGTTCTGTGTGTTACCTACGTACGATAACAACAAAAGAGGAATTGGTACAAATACGTCCACAAGAATTCTTGTTTTTATCTTACTATGTTGGAAATATAGAGATATATGTAAAAGTATTTTGCCAAAAAAATTTCCACAATTATTTAAATATATTTCCCTTACTTATGAGTGTAAATTATTCTCATATATCTGATGATTTTCCTCGATTGTTTATGAAGTCTTCCCTTACTTACGTGTGTAAACTTACTGTAAATATGCGATAATTTTCCCTTCCATGTAGTGCAAGATACTCCCCTTACAAGAAAGTAAATTATATCTCAATATTATCTCACTATTAGATCCGAACAGAAAATGCAACACATGACGTTTGAAAAATCTAAGAAATTGATAAACACTTAATGTCGTGAACTTTACGTAAATGTTTTAAAAGAAAGAAGCTGCTTAGTTAAGCGAATTCGTATACGAAGCTAAATGTTTTGATTAGATAGTACATAGTAACTATGTAATGTTAAATGCAATTATAGTATACTGCAGAGGAGGGACGGATCTAGGCTTTTCTTCGACCGGGGCAAGAATTGTGATTTACTCCCCTATCCTTTCCCACCCATTTTTCCATCAGTCCAATCAACAACAACAAATGTATCTTGCATATGTTGTTTTGCGCTAGCGTAAATAACAGTGTAAGATTTTAGTAGAAATACATAAAACCTGTACATACTAGCTATCCATTAGCAGTGCTTTAAGTGTACATTCTAATTATAAATACTGTAAATAATATGGTGTTCAATATTAGTAAAAATACAAAACTAGTAAATGGCTAAATATTGATAGATATTGTATATTTTTTACACTCATTTACATTTCATTCCCAAGTAAAAATTTTCGGCACCGCTAACGCCCCTTCTAACCCGGGGCAATCATGCCCCCCCCCCCCCC
>PNEQ01033789.1:0-27339 GCA_003012365.1 Medauroidea extradentata | reverse complement strand
TGCGGTGGCGAACAGCCTTAATCGCGGAGGTGCGCGGCGAGCAAGATAAACAACGCATTCACATGTCCTTGGTCTGTACACACGGCGGCGCGAAGCTTTCGTGTGGACGGCATGACGGACGAAAAGTGTAGGCAGCAACACGGCGATAGCGGCCTACGAGCAGCACGAAACACAGGAGAAGGCGAGTGACAGAGGAGAGCAGCGCGCAAAGCGCGATAAGCACGGCGTCAGCGACTTGCTTGGCGACAGTCTGTCGACTTGCTACGTTCCAGAGCGGCGTCCTGCACGTCTGTACTACAGTACGAACCTATAACACGTCGTTTTTCACCACGTAACATGTCTTTATACACGAACACGGCAAAGTTCATCACGAGTGATGTTCACAGTTCCCATGAACACAATCGCGAACACGACGAAACAATCACGAACGAGACGAGACCATCACGACTCGCGCGGTAATTCACCTGACAAATCATCCCGTATGATCCATTGAATGAATGCTCCATCCCACTTCTGACACCAAAAAACCTGTAGGGGGTTGTTTGGAGCAACGATAGAGTATAGATTTGTCGATCACGCGGTCGTGCGTGGTTGTGGTGTCCGTCGCGCTCGGCCCTGCATTCCTGGGGGTAGCTAGGTCACCCTAACTACAGTGAAGAACAAAGCGTGTTCCATTCACACCCATTTAATACATCTCACAAGACAAGACCCTATCGTGAGTGCCGCCTCTCCCGAACACGTAATGACACACTCGTTGCTGGTTACCAACTGTCCCGCCTCCAGGTCCAAAGACACGAAGGAGTGGGGGCAAGGCGGGAGAGACGCTAGGCAAGGGGGCTGACTACACACAAGCTACTGTTGCCGAGCGCTGACAACCAGCAGATATACTCAGGGACTCATAAACGTACATATACTTGGTTCAACATAGCTAACCCTTACATTTCATTTTTAAATGTGGCTATTCAGACCCATGCAAGATATTTTCTGTTTAATTATTGTTTAGTTATTTTTAATTGTCAATATAGAATGTAAAATTAGAGTTATTTTCATTTTGTGCACTGTGTATGAGATTTCACAGTAACTACAAAAAGGTTTTACATTAGCTACATTGAAAGATGAGCAATTATCAAAGTTAAAATATTCCATAACACGACAACTGCTTTATTGCAGGAAGCCACCACGTACACAACTATCTAGCATCAACACTTCAATGTGGACATCTGTCTCGACGTAGTTGGCGATATATAGAAATGAATATAGAATATATCACCACCCCTTCATCGGGGCTAATCACAACTAATGGTGATGGCAACTAACAAATAAACAGTAGCAGAGACGTGGGTTGCGATTCCTGACTATTAGCAAGCAATGCCTAGGCAAGGATTTAACCTTAAATCTAACAAAGACAGAACTCATAAACTCAAATCTCAGTGTAACAAAATCAGTTAATCATTAGCATAATGTGCAAGCAAAGTCATTATTATTTGTTATCTAGAAATAGGGTAATCACAATTTAGCTTCAACTTCAAAGAAATATCAAAGGTCGGGTATAATCCCAACAGGGATTTATTCAAACTCAAAACATCTTAACAAAGGATCAACATAACCAATTACATGACCTTGAAGATTATACAAATTCGAATAGTCAACAAAACCAAAACATTAGAAATTACAATACCAAAAGGATAATTACACAAAACATTAAAACACTAAATTACTGTTGACAAGCGTGCAAATGGAATCAAATTTAAAGTTGAACAAATGTAATATCAAGAAGCCCTAGTCGAGAATCCTGAGTAGGGTGTAGTAAAAACAATAACAATTACAAACGTCGGCTAGCCCTAACCTATTAGAGAACTAGCACACAAACATGTGCTAACTGAGTCTCATTCCTCAGTAGCAAACCCTAACATGAAAACGAGGGACACACGCCCTTAATACAAATAGTACTTAAAATTTGAGGGACACTCACCCCTACACATACCTACTTACTAATCGTGGGACACTCGTCCGTACACATATTCACAAACACCAGCATAATCTACCTCAGTAGTATGCACACATCTACTAACACCTTCGCACAAGTCTCATAATCTGGCACATAAAGTGCATGTAAAATATTCAAATTGTTAACTATTATTCATCTGCCATGGTTTACATTCTCGGTCTGTCAAAATCTAACCATCAAATTGCACACCTACAAAGATTAATTGATAAGTAAACAAAGCTAAACTATAGAATTTACACGTCTGCCTCTCTCTCTCTCTCTCTCTCGCTCACACTGAATAAACATTACAAAGTTACTTAACGCAATCAACCCCTATTACCTTTTTAGCAACGTTGTATTCTGGCCAAGCAATTTTAATACATTTCTGCCATATTTTACAACACAAAAGAAAAAAATTTATTTTGTCCAAACCAAAAAAGTTAGAAGCATAAAAATTTCACTGCTTATAAAGTACACTCTCTAATATTGTTTTAGGGTGTGATATCTTGTATCACACAAACCTGGGTGCAATGGAACACCACACTTTTTGCAAAACCATCTGGTTTCACTAACTTTACTGTTCTTCATGCATATTCTGCATCTTCTTGTGGGTGTCCTATCAGTTTTAGTTGCAGGGAAATGTAAGAGGACATGTTCTTTCCTTTTTTCATCAAGTTAGTATGGAGGATCTTTAGCTGGGGCTCATCTGGGGGGTGTAACCACTGCTGAGGAACATGAGAGACTGCTTGATGTTGAAGCTGGTGATGGAGAAACTTCATGCATATCATCTTGCTGAATGAACTGCCTGGACACAGATTGCATGTACTGAAGGAATGTTAGTTTTTTTGAAGGATTTGACTTGCAGAATAGCACAAATGAATTGAAAAGTGTACACTGCAGAATATGGAAAAACAATTTTTTAGGCCACGTGACAGTTTTTTCTGATGAAGGGATAAAGTGCTAGATACTGATCAGCATTGTCCACACCATGCATGTATTTACTGTAATCTACAACACACTCTGACTTCATTTTCTTGCATCCATACCTATTCATCACTTCTTTCATGTCTGCTGAATGCATTGTGGAGATCATATTTATTACTCTCTTGTCATGCCATGCTGTCAGGAGTACAGGTTCTTCTCTTATAAACGTCATTTCGCCTCTTTGAAGTGATGATGACTGTGGTTTGAATTCTTTGGGTAGTCCTCTATTTTGTCTGATTGTGCCACATGTTGAGGTTTGTTTTGCATGAAGATCCTTTGACAATTTCATGCTGTTGTAATAATTGTCCATGCAAACTTGGTATCCCTGGTGTAAATACGGTTGTAGTAAATGTAGAACCATTTCGTCCAATTTCATTCCACTTCTATCATAAATCAACAATTTACAAATGTAACCTGATGATGATTCACACACCATTCTTACCATTATCCCATACTTCACTATTTTTCCAGGGTTATAAACCCTGAACCTGTTAAGTGTTCAGCAACTTCCCCATCTTGGTTTAATATTTATAAAGTATTTTTGTTTTCTTATTTAAATTTTAATGTAAATCTTTGGCAACAGGCTATATGCCATTTTCAGGGTGAGTTTGTCACGTGTCCGGTATCATACAACAGAATTCAATAACCTAGTAACTGGGGACATATTTAGTTTAAATTCATCCTTTCAAAATTTAAGTATTAAAATAGTCAAGGAATTTTAAAGTAGAGTCATTTTATTATTTTCCTGGCTTGTTTGGTTTCAAATTGACCACAGTAAAATTTAATTATTTTTTGTTGATATAACTTTTTCTTGTATTTTGACTAATTTTTGAGTTTTGGCAATTTTAGCATATTATTGAATTTTCCCTGGTGAAGTGAGTAACTTCAGGTGTTGCAAGCTTCTCCAGGCTGTAGGATTTCTGGCGCCGACGTTGTGTTTGATCGCTTGCTTCATGGAATTCTCTCCATGACGTAGGTTATTGACGCATGTAGGTCAGCCATCACAGGGGGTTGCTTAGGGTAGTGCGCCGCGAAAGTAGTTCCACTGTTGAGCACCTTTTGTCCCCAATTATTATATTTGTGTGGATAAATAATTTTATTTCAATGTAGAAAACAATAAATTCAGATTTCAGACTCTTTTTTTATATGTTTAAGGGTCATTTTATTGCTTCTGGGAGAATTGGAGTCTGTTGTACCACTCCGCAGTGGTGCGCTATTAGTTACCATGTCCGTCGAGGGTTTATCAGTCGGGTAGTGATGGCGGAGGAGGAGAGACGTCTGCAGGTCGCGAGGGCGCTGCGGGGCTGGGCCTGGGAACGTTGGAGAGACTGCATGAGGCTTTTGTGCCTCTAGAGTTTTTTTGTATCGTCTAAACATTGTTTAATGGTAGCGGGAAATATGGGTTTTTGCCATAAATGTATGCGGTCATGGCATAGCATTGATAAAATCTCTGGCAACGAACAAGTGTTTCATAATTATTTTTTTTTTGTCTAACCCATGGTCAGACATGGTAACGCCGAACATCTGACCATTGATTTGTGTTTTTTGTACCAAACCGTCATTTGTTGAATCATCACGAAGTAAGAAGGAAATGTAAAAGGTAAAATTTAAAATAAACAAACAGTTGCCTTATTTCGTGAGTTTAATTTGTAAAATCAGAATAATAGTTTCCGTCTCTATTTAATGAAACAAACTGAGCTATCCGGAGCGCGCAAAGCCACATAACCTCAGCGTCCACTACAGTCACAACAACAGCAGACAGATACATACAACACATCAGGCGCGGACACGTCACGTCATTTGTCGCCGCGAACAGGGATCGAGGGAACCCAAGTACCTTGGGGGCCCAGGACCCTTGGAACAACGAGTCACGAGAGTAAAATAAACAAAAGCAGTGCAATACCACGGCAGTTCAAAGGACAGCGGCAGAGTCAACATCCGAAAGGTAAAGTAGCGGCCAACAAAAGGAATTCAGGTTAGTGTCCACGGAAGTGAAGGTCATAATTTGAGAAGCAGACAAAAAAAAATGTTATGGTTTTGTTTTGCCTAAATATATTCTGCAGCAGTGAAGTCAGTGCGTCGGCTGCCGTTAATTTGTGAGCAACTTAATCAGTGAAAAGAAAGAAGTTTTTTGTTGAAATTAGTTTTCATCAGTTATCAGTGTTTAGGTCAGCAGTGAAGAAAATTAAGGTGCTTCTAGATTAAAAATAATTTATCTTTACATATTAAGTAAATAATGATGCTCGAGTGTTCTAAAGTATGTCTCACATGTTAACACGATCGAAAAGCATGGCGCAAGGGGGATTAGAAGCTCACAACATTATCAGTAATCTGGAATTGGGTTCTGAGAGTACTGTTGACGAGGAATTGCTAAATAACGAAGGTAATAACATGAATTATAATTCTGAAGGAGATAGTAATGGTGAAGTATGTATGTCACCTCCATCAGCTGCTGGGGACAATACAGGGCTAGCAGAAATGATTAAGGGTATGTTAGAAACACATAACAGAACACTGGTGGGAGAGATTAGGTCTTTGGAAACCAAAATCAATGGTGTAGAGTCTAAGTTAGAGGAGTTCAGAGAGGGACTGCATTGTGACTTAGAAACCATTGAAAAAAAAACATAGGGAGTTTGAAAGTAACTGCACAGCAAGATTAAGTGAAGTAGAGAATAGTATAGAGGTAACAGTGCTGGGACAGGTGACTTTAGGTAGTATTAGAAACTAAATTAAATTCACAAGAGGATCATATTGAGGAGTTAAATAACCAAGTGACAACATTTGGGGGGATAGTAACTGCCAACAAAAATAAAATTGTTCATCTAAGTCATGACTGTGAAATATTAAGTGAAAGGGTACAACAAGAGGTAGAGGGGATATGTACTCTTGTTGAAGAGACAAAGGGAACTGTTCTGCAGGAAATTGCACCAAAATTTTCCAGAGTTGAAGCAGAATTAGGTCTGCAAAGGCAGAAACTTCAGGAGCTGCAGAATGTCTTTAGGGGCAACCTAGGTGAGGTAAATGGGGGGTTAACAGTTGTAAGATTCAGTCAGACATATCAGGTGGAAGATATTCCCAAATTCTCAGGTGAGGCAGGGATTCATCCTAAAAGACATCTCAACAGGTTAAATGAATTCTTCTCATTGTATAGTTATAGTGATGAAGAGAAGCTCATGGTGGCCAAGAAGTCAATTTCAGGTACTAGTACCAATTGGCTGAAACTAGTTGTGGACAAAATTAATACTTTCAGGGATTTCAAACGTGAATTTACAAGTGAGTACTGGAACAACAGAATTCAGGGAATTGACAGGGCAGAGTTGTATCAAGGGAAATGTGTAAGTGGTAACTTAGAAAGTCACCTGAGTACAGTGGTGGAGAGGTCAAAATATTATGATGTTCACTTTAGTAAACTCGCAAACTCCAGTAAATGTACAGGAAGGGCTGGTAGGAAAGGAGATTACTACCATAGAACAGTTGAGAAAAATATTTAAAGAATTAGACAGAATTTACAACCTCAGAATTAATCCAGGGAACCAGCCAGGAGGAATCTTGAACAAACAAACCTAGATAGAGGAAATACAAACGGATTTGAACAACATAGAGGAGTAGATAGATTTGATGATAGGAGAAGGGTGCTGCAGAGTGGATAGTAGAGTAACCACCAGGGAAATATTAATAGATACAGTCACAGACAGGAGGAGAGCAACTGGCAGGGAGAAAGAAGAGGTGGATTTAACAGCAACTGGGGAAGACAGTTAAGTGATCAAAACTCTACAAACAACTACAGACCACAAGGAAATGGAGGGTACAGAAGGGGACAAGGAGAGTGGAGGAGTGATAGGTTTGGTGGCAGACAGGCATATGGGGAAGAGCGTGGAGTTCAAAGGAATAGTGAGCAGGGGGGGTGGACAGAATGGACAAAGAGAGACAAACCATAATTCCAATAACAGTAATAGGGGAAACTTGTATGGTCACCTAGTGAGGGCAGCCAGGCTGAGGTGATTGACAGAGGACCAGTAGTTGAAAATAGACCAATCCACATGGCTGCTGTCATTTACCGATGACAGGGATTTTTTGTTAAATGAGGACGAGGAAAATATCAGTAAAACTGTAGTACCGGAATTGTCATGTAGAATAGGGGACCAAAATGTTGCTGTCGTGTTTGACTCGGGGTCTGAAGTGTCAGGTATTTCAGAGCAGTTTTTGTATAGTCTAAATAAGAGGAGGTTTTCATACCCAGTATTGCCAGTACCACAACTAACAGTAATTGGGGCCACAAAAGGAAAAAGTAAAAAGGTAAACAAACAAATTTTTTTGAATTTTCAAATTGGGGAGCAGGAGTATAGAGTCAACTGTTTAGTAATACCACAGTTAACTAAAGAAGTAATTATAGGGATTGATTTCATGCATAGCCACCATGTCATAGTTAATTTTGTCAAGGGACACATTACTATTAGGGACCATACGTATCAAATGCTAAGTAAGGGGACAGTATGTGATAGGCAGGCAGGGGTATTGAGAGTACACTTGGTAGATGAGTGGGAGAGTGGAAGTGAGAAGACTGTGTTGTATGAGGCAGTGGGGGAAGATTTGTTGGAGATACATCCTAGTGAGACATGTACTTGGGAGGAACAACTTAGTAAAGTACTGGGAGAGTGTGAAGTAGGAAGAGAGGATAAGGTTAGGTGAGTTGTTAAATGAATATCGTGATGTCTTTTCCAATGAACCTGGGCTTACAACCGAATACACAGCGAGAATACCGGTAACGGACGAGACACCATTCAAGGGGAAGACATATCCAATACCTTGGGCTTGTAGGGATGAGGTGGATAGACAAATTAGTGATACGGAGAGGAAAGGGATCATTGAACGATGCAACAGTCCCTTTGTTAATCCTCTAGTGTGTGCGAAGAAGAAGGATGGCAGTGTAAGGTTGTGTGTGGATTGGATTTTACCTGATAGGCAGAGTCCTGTTGAACCTGACACGTTGTTTACATCATTTTATGGATCTAAATATATTAGCACCACCGATTTTGTGAAAGGATATTGGCAAGTGCCTTTACACAAGGATGATAGGAAGTATACTGCTTTTTTGTACCGCGGTCGTTCGTATCAATTTAAAGTGTTACCTTTTGGTTTACCAAACAGTGTTGGGGAATTTTGCTGAGCCGTAGATGCTTCTTTAGGACCAGAACTGGAGTCCAGAGTGAGCACCTACGTAGATGATGTGTTAATAGGCAGTGAAACTTTCGACGAACACTTAGAAATTTTATCACAACTATTAGCCAGGCTTAGAAAAGTGAATGTTACTTTGAAGTTATCCAAATCTGTGTTTTTGAGGCAGGAGGTAGAATTTTTAGGATTTAAATTGAGTGCTGAAGGCATTAGGCCCGATCCCTAGCCAAGGTCAGTCTAATTATAGATTTTCCAGTACCTAGGAATATCAAACAATTGCGGAGTTTTGTGCAACTTCTATAGAAGATTTGCAGAGAAATTTTCAGATGTGGTAGCACCATTATTATGCTTACTAAAGAAGGATTGCAGCTGGCATTGGACAGAAGAATGTCAGGATAGCTTTGAGAGAGCAAAGGATTTGTTTATTGAGGAATGTGTAGTACACCACCCAGATTTCAGTAAAGAATTTTACCTAAGTACAGATGCTTCAAGCTATGGGCTAGGAGCTAAGTTATTTCAGAAAAGTGATGAGGGTGAGGATAAACTTATTGCAATGCTAAGTAGGACTTTAAATTCAGCCGAGCAGGCGTATACAGTAACTGAAAAAGAGTGTTTAGCAGTTGTTTGGAGCTTGAACAAATTGAGAAACCTGATTTTAGGCAGCAAAATTATTTTTTTATCAGACCATCACTCTTTAGTATTTTTGCAATCATGTAAACTGATAGGGAGTAGGTTAACCAGGTGGTGCCTAGCTTTACAGGAATTCAACATTGACATTGTGTATGTGACTGGGAAGGAGAATAGAGATGCCGACTTATTAAGTAGGACAGTGATGGATGGTGATAATTTGATAATGGAGGAAAGACCTAGGGCAGGACCAGTGATAGCCAGGATCCAAGTTGAGGAGGACAGGGATTTGATACAGAAGTTCAAGGGCATAGGGGGCAAGCAGAGAGAAGACGATGTGTGGAAGAGGGTGATTGAAGTGTTGGAAGATGAGAGTAGGGATCTGGCTGACCCGCAGGTACAGAAATTACTATCCTGGTATTGTTTGAGTGGAGGCATTTTGTATCGGAGGGAGAATTTAGAGGTAGGGAGATGGAAAATTTGAGTTCCGAAGGCTTGGGTAAAACAGCTGATTTGGCATGTACACAGATCAACAGGACACTTTGGGGGTAAAAATAACTTCTGGCTGCTTTACAACAGTTACTACTGGTCAGGAATGGAGAGGAGTGTAAGACAGGTACTAAGTAGTTGTGATGTGTGTCAAAAGGCTAAGTTTCCAAACAAGAACTGGGAAGGGCCTTGGGAAGCCATAATACCATCAGGGCCAAGACAATTTACTTGCAGTTGATTTGTATGGGCCATTGCCCAAGTCAAAGGGAGGAGTTCAGTACATATTTGTTGTATTAAATGTTTTTTCCAAATTTGTGTGGTGCTATCCACTTAAGAAAGCTACTGCTGCAGCTTGTGTATCTAAATTATTAAATGACTACTTTCCTAGGTTTGGAACACCCAAAAAGAGTGTTGAGTGATCACGGGATGCTATTTACTGCAGATGTATGGAAATGGGAATTAGCTTGGTTAAACGTCAACGTCATCCATTCGTCAGTTAGACACCCACAGGGGAACCCTAGCGAGAGAGTCATGAAAGAAATAGGCAGGTTACTTAGAACTTACTGTCATAGTCGACACAGCAAATGGATAGAAGCTATACCCTTAGTAAACAATTTTCTAAATTTTCATTTGCATTTTAGCACTGGGTTTTCACCACAGGAACTGGCAACAGGGAAAGTCCAGAGGGACGATGTAGCAAGTAAATTCAAGTTTCCGGATACAGTACAGCCTTCGGTAGCAGATAACATAGAGGAAGTTAGGTTGAAACTTAAACATGCAGCTATTAGGAGGGGAGAAAAACAATGTAAGAGTTTCAGTAATTTTCAAGTAGGTGACAAGGTGCTGTTAAAGGTGTGTGAGAGGAGTGATTTCCTATTAAAGGACACGAAAAAACTGTTTTTGTTATACGAGGGGCCATTTATCATTTTGAGAAATGCAGGAGCAAATGTCTGGGAGCTGGGACACTTGACAGCTGATGGAGGTGTCAGGAACTGTTTCAATCAGTATTTGCTGAAGCCTTACATTGAGTAAATGTTGTGTCGCGTGACTTTTTCTTTTTGTTGGTGTTAGTCTAGTGTTTGTTCTGATTGTAACTGAAGTTGCTTTTGTTGTGAAGCCTTAATAATAATTTTGTGTGTTAACTTTTTTTATTATGAATAACTGTATTAAGAGACTGCGCCATGCAGGTCATAAAATTGATATTATTAATAAGTCTTCTTTATGAAAATTAACACAACTGTCAATGGAAATTTATATAATGAATTCTTTAAGTGTACTGATGAGTTATGGAAGAGTAGAGTTGTTGGTATGTACCAATTATGTAATTGTGAAATTTTGCTCTATTTTCTCAAATTAATTCTGAATGCCACCAGAGCTTTAATAAAATAAGAATAATACCGTAGTGGGATTGTAATTGAACAACATGTGCACTGAAAATCAAGTAACTTGTGTAGTGGATAAGTATATATTTTGTTTACCCCTTTGTTGGATGATGTGTTTTTTTCTTGAAAGAATAGCAGTACCTCTGTGAATTGGAAACTAACCTTTGAGCCTAACATTGAGTGTGAGATGTCCATTAATATATTGGATTTGAGGAGGGTGTTTGTTAGCAGACCTGAGCTTGGTAGTTTTTGAAGTGGAGTACTAGAGTTGACCTTAACTTAAAATACAGTTTGTACTTTGTGTTGCTGAATTAAATTTGAAAACTAAAGGAAATGCCTGTTGTATAGCAGCAAGTCTTAAAGTCTGGGTGTGTTTTGTAAAATCTTCGTTATGATTTTTGCACTAGAAAAAGGTTGTATGTTTAGTTGTTTACCTTTGAGTGGCCGTCGATGGCCAGAGCTTAAAGAGAAGGAAGTGCTGCGATGAAGGTGAAAGGAATGTATGGAGTTGATTTTGTGATGTACTGTAATTAGTTTTTTTTTTTTTTTGGATTAGGGAGCATCGTCGTTGATCCAAAGGGCTGTGCCCTAGATGTATTTGTAATATGTAGCCTCGTCGTTGTACCAATAGGCACTATAATAAAATTGTTTGTAATTGTGAAATTTCTCGTCGTTATAAAATGTATTATGTGGGTTTAATTTATGGTGTTTGCCTCGTCGTTGGTCCAAAAGGCATTATGATGATCAAAATGGTGTGTAGTTTGTGTTTTGTTGGGCAGCCTCCCCGTAAGCAGTTTAAACCTATTGTCTTAAACAAGTGCATTTTGTCTAAGGTATTTGAAAATATTTTGTGATGTTATGAGTTTGGTAAAATGATTTTATTGGAGAAACTTTTTGGTATGCATACATGTAAACAATGTCCTGTTGTAAGGAAAGAAAAGAATATATATTTAGGTTTGTGTAGTTGAATTACTTATAATTTTGTTCCAGATTGAATCAAATTTATAATCAGTTATTTGGAAAGTAAGTTCAGGCTCAGGAATATCTGACAATACACTACATGTAGGCTAATAATTTAAATGTTTATATATTTTTTTTTGCTTTGGTGGTATGTCAGTGTATGCTATAGCAACCAATTGGGTTTGAAGTTATGCTACGTATTATATGTTTGTCTTTGTTTATTGCATTACGAAAATAAATATTGTGAAATTCAAATGTATCGTATTGTAGATGTTTGGTCGAGTAGGGATTAATGTTGAGCTATTGTGATTGTGTATATTTAAGTTACCATACTGATTGATATTTAGTAATTCTGCGCCATGGTGAGATGTCTTTGTGCTGAAGTATGTATAAATTAATCTTCAGTTGTTTTTGTTACAAAAAAACTTCATATTAATTGGGGGGTTGTGAAGTGTTCAGCCACTTCCCCATCTTGGTTTAATATTTATAAAGTATTTTTGTTTTCTTATTTAAATTTTAATGTAAATCTTTGGTAACAGGCTATATGCCGTTTTCAGGGTGAGTTTGTCACGTGTCCGGTATCATACAACAGAATTCAATAACCTAGTAACTGGGGACACATTTAGTTTAAATTCATCCTTTCAAAATTTAAGTATTAAATTAGTCAAGGAATTTTAAAGTAGAGTCATTTGCTTATTTTCCTGGCTTGTTTGGTTTCAAATTGACCACAGTAAAATTTAATTATTTTTTGTTGATATAACTTTTTCTTGTATTTTGACTAATTTTTGAGTTTTGGCAATTTTAGCATTTTATTAAATTTTTCCTGGTGAAGTGAGTAACTTCAGGTGTTGCAAGCTTCTCCAGGCTGTAGGATATCTGGCGCCGATGTTGTGGTTGATCACTTGCTTTATGGAATTCTCTCCATGACGTAGGTTATTGACGCACGTAGGTCAGCCATCACAGGGGGTTGCTTAGGGTATTGCGCCGCGAAAGTAGTTCCACTTTTGAGCACCTTTTGTCCCCAATTATTATATTTGTGTGGATAAATAATTTTATTTCAATGTAAAAACCATAAATTCAGATTTCGGAATCCTTTTTTATATGTTAAAGGGTCATTTTACTGCTTTTGGGAGAATTGGAATCTGTTGTACCACTCCGCCGTAGTGCGCTATTAGTTACCATGTCCGTCGAGGGTTTATCAGTTGGGTAGAGATGGAGGAGGAGGAGAGACGTCTGCAGATCGCGAGGGCGCTGCAGGGCTGGCCCTGGGAGCGTTGGAGACACTGCATGAGGCTTTTGTGCCTCTAGAGTTTTTTTGTATCGTCTAAACATTGTTTAATGGTAGCAGGAAATACAGGGTTTTTGCCATAAATGTATGTGGTCATGGCACAGCATTGATAAAATCTCTGGCAACGAACAAGTGTTTCATAATTTTTTTTTTGTTTAATCCAAGGTCAGACATGGTAACGCCGAACATCTGACCATTGATTTGTGTTTTTTGTACCAAACCGTTATTTGTTGAATCATCACGAAGTAAGAAGGAAATGTAAAGGTAAAATTGAAAATAAACAAACAGTTGCCTTATTTCGTGAGTTTAATTTGTAAAATCAGAATAATAGTTTCCATCTCCATTTAATTGAACAAACTGAGCTATACGGAGCGCGCAAAGCCACATAACTTCAGCGCCCACTACAGTCACAACAACAGCAGACAGATACACACAACACATCAGACGCGGACGCATCACAAACCGCACTCTGCCTCTCCATGCCAACATTCCCTCGTCCAAAGCCAGCTGATGTGATGGAGTGTAAAGATTGGCACATTTGTCACACAGCATCTCTACAATAGGTTGTATCTTGTAAAGAGCACTGGAATCATCTTGCTGTATACTACTGTCATTGAAATGTAGAAATTCCAAAATTGCTTCGAAGCGATTACGAGACATTGTTTTGGAAAAAAAATTTGTGTTCCGAAAACTGGATTATCAGCCCAATACATTTTCAACGTAGGTTTTTTTTTATTATTCCTGTGATAAATGTGAGGCCTTAAAATTTCTTTATTTCTGGTACTGTTTCAGGAACCCAATTCTGATATAATGAGAACTTGGTGAATGGGCGTGGTGCTGCACTGATAGCTTGAGTTGCATAAAGGTTAGTCTGGTCAACAATATGTTGAAAAAATTCTTCGGTAAAAAATAAATTTACAAATGACATGACATTATCACTACCCTGAACTTCAACATTCAGTCCCTCCTTTGCAGTAAACGGAAGTTTAGGTGGGCGATAAAGTGGAGAGAAATCACGTATAGGTAACTCACATGTTTGTGGAGTCGAACGAACGCGAGACTTGCCTTCTTCTTCTTCTGCCTCACTTGAATCGCTGTCAGATGGGATGTAATCATCATCAGAGTCTTCATAAACAACAACATCAGCAGCATCATCTTCAACTAAACTCGTTCGGCATTTATTTCTGAGTTTTTCACTCGCCTTACGAATTCTACTACTTTGCCGAATTATTACAGTGGAAAAACGTGCTTGGACGCGCACACTTGCCAATACATTTGTAAACAAAAACGGGAAAATACTGACTGCTTGTACCATCTAGCACGTGAACTATGAACTAGAGAACATGTGTACTGTGTAGTACTACCACCTAGCTGTGTAAGTTTGAACTACGTCGCCAACAGACGTGCTCCGAGAGTTGTTGTGTCATTATCCGACCTTAGTCGGATACGGGATGGTGAATTTACAAAATGCTATCCGACCATAGTCGGACACGGGAGTGAATGTGTTAAGTTGAAATCCCGAACGCGAAAGTTACTTTAAATTTACCAGTCAAAGTGAAAAACAACAAACAGCACAAAACACGAACGAAGCACTAGGACTTCGGCCATTATGCTACAGGACTTCAACTCAAGAAATAATCAAACAATTAACTAAACAGGCACCGAAAATTAATCAATTATAAGTCCTGCAGCATAACAACCCAGTACAAATTTACGAATACAAAAGACAAGAGTTACACTTACATTTCACAGATAGCCAACTGAATGCACATACAAGAAAACAGCGGTATAAATACACAAAGCAAGCAGTCCCTGGAAATAGTCCACCCAACATGGCGGAACAACTATGCGAAACAACTATGACAAGTTAAATTACAATAAAATAAATATAATGTTGGAACCAGAAATATCTTAAGAAATGCACAATACAATCATTATACAACTCATTATGTACAATATTAATTACCTATACAATTACAGTTAACCCTCCATAACTCGGACCTCGATGTCCCAGACTTCGGATAACTCGGACAGAATTTTTAAAAAAATTTTAAAAATTTTTAATTAATTATTTCTTGGTTAAAAGACATAAAAAATTGTTTCTGCTGGATTAAAATTCATCACATTATATTTTAGAAAAGTATTAAACTTTATAACGTAGTCGTCCATCGCTACTTAGCTTTTTAATAATCCCACAGTAAATATCTAGCAAGTTCCGTGTGATAAAATGTTGCTAGTGAGGCGCGCGACGCGTGAGTAAAGATGCAACGCAGCAGGCCGACCTCTCACTTCTTTATCTTTCCTCCCTCTTCGTCCTGCCAACCAGGCTCGCACGTGTGTCGTAAACAAACATTTCAGCATGGTGCTTGTGAAATGACGGTAACAAGTTACAATGAAATATAACCGGAAAATTATTTTGTTCTGGTATGTGCAATGAATTCAGGGCTGCAAAACCAATTGTTCCGGACATTAAAGAAAAATTAAAAATCATTGCTTCACATTGCAATGTAGAAAAATTGGTGAGAGATTTTTACGTCCCCCAAATCAACAACAATGTTTTCAAGAGCCGATGTAGGTGGTGAAAGAACAACACAACATTCATGCCCAAGCCGGACACCATGAGTCACGCTTGCTGGTTGATGATGCTCTGTTGATAACGTAACGGCGTCGGGAGAGTTGTAACGTTTTAAGCGTGAATCGGATTTGTTTATAAACTGCTTCACTGGAAATAATAGTGTAAATGTAATGAACCGTAAAATGTAAACGTCTTATGCGGGATAATTTTAAACGATTTTCATTGAGTGACGCACATGAATGGATTAACAAGATTTTGTAGTCTTAATTTTTCCATGTTTACCATACACCGACAAAATCTTTTTCTTTATTTTAGAAGAAATGGTCATGTAATGAACGAGTAAATACAGAAAAAATGTACATTTGTTAAATTCCACACCAAAAAAAATTTAGAAGGTAATTTTTTGAAAACCCCTTATAATGGCCGCACCCCATTTTTTGGGCCTAAAATTTAGTCAAAAATATGCGGCGATTACGCAAGTAAATACGGTAACTCTGTAGAACATGATTAAAATTTTATTGCTTTATAATGTGACAAATTGTGTAAGAATAAAGCTGTAAATTATGTGTTTTATGATGCAATTTACATACATAAAATTAAATTTTAATATTAGTAGTGTTAAAATGTGTTCACATATGTACAGTGACCCAGAAGGATTGTTAATTACAGTACCGTTTTTAGTCATGTATACGAGGAAAATTATTTTTGTAACTTTGTAGGAGGGTAGAGTAACTATCAGGCTAGCAGCTGGCTGCTGCCCCAACGCTGTAACATACGGACGCAAGGTATTTTTCAATGTAAACATCTTGTGTGAGATGCGTGTGGTCACGTGCGGTGTTTGTATTGCATGAGACTGTACCGGTTGACCTTGACTACTTCCGCTCGCAACCTCTCTAGCTTATCTCCAACGATAATTTCTTATCTCTCTCACACGTGCACGCACATTGGCTGTCGCTAGACGAAAACTTTTATATGATAGAAGGGTGCCTTGGTGCCAGCTTCTAGCACAGAGATAAAAAAAAAAGGATCGGCCAGAAGTAGCAGCATAGAAAAATAAATAAAGATCTGACTGCCCGCGTTGTTTGACATTCTTTTATAGACCACGTTAGCTTAATTTTCCCACTGCATGGCGGCCCTCCCGTAACTTGATACGATCGTTACGCACAAAACAGTATTTATTGCAGCCTCTTTTGCTTGTAGAAATGATATCGTACTAATTTCTTCGCGTTTCTTGTGATTAATGACTGAATACCCAACCTCCCCGGACACCCCTCGATAACACGGACAAATCGTAACTCGCACAGCTTCTTCCCCCTATTAGTCCGAGCTATCGAGGGTTCACTGTATTTTCATAAATTCTCAAAATTACAGGAAAATTATTATTACAACTCTCAGTAATATTTGTTGAGGTTTGGCGACTGTCACTGAAGTGCGCTAGTGTAGCGCGAAGTTAGCTGCACTGTCTGTACCTGTGTCTCTGTTGAGTCCATATAACATCTATGGCGAGGAAAGTCATGTTTACATACGGCGTCGTAAAATATTCCAAATCAACAAATGGAATATAAGGTATGTATAAAATTCTGGATACGTGGAAATGTTTGACACATAGCTGCGGAGTATTAAATATGTTAATTCCTGATACTTCACAATGTCTGAACTGTCTCGGGCTTCGTCAAATTACGTTGCGTACCGAAACAGTCGGTACAATGCCCCCGTCGACTTGCACAATAACGTAGTTGATGATCAGCTAAGTCTCGTAAACGATACAATTTGGTAGAATTTTGACATAATTCGTGAAAGGAAGTGCGGGCCCAGCACAACTTATCCTGAACTAATACATAATTTTTACTTAAACAGATACCTTCTGAATACTTCTTTGTATATAGTTAAATCAGATACAATTTTCTCTTACTTTTCTGCTTGGTTACTCCTTGCAAAGAGCATTATTACAAAAGTGTAACTTGAGGTTAAATCAAAAGAAAAAACATACATACAGCACTTCAATGGAAAAATAATAACATTAGATTATTAATGTCAACAACACGTACAAGCATGTAATATAGAATACCGTATTTATTTGTGTATAATGCTCACTTTTATTCCAAAATTACTGATGAAAATTCAGGGGTGCGTGTTATACACGGAAAATAGAAAAAAAAAACTACTGTATGTGGAAGAAAAGGTCTGCGGGATGGCATGGGAGAGAGGTAGGGGGGGGGAGAAGAGAAGGCAGAGTCGTAGTTGTAAACTGAGGGGTGTCAAGAGTGTGAGGCAGAGAGAGAGAGAATGTTCTCACTGCCCGGTTCCTCCATCATTACTACTACATATTACTTTTCTTTATCTCAACTCTCCCTCCTGCTGTAACTAATGCTGTTAGAAGCCTAATTTTTTTTGTTTGTCCTTATCCACATTTCTGTTCAAAGTGTTGCATAGTCCTTACACAATATGTGGGTTAAAAACTTATCTGATGATTGCCAGAAGTTTACTGGCTTTAAACCGTCGGTTACGAAGTTTGCTGCTCGGCAATTTGAAGTAGTAAAAAGAAAAGTTAGTAGGTGCCGGGCGGAAGCAATATATTGACGTCTCGTGGCGATCAGCTATCTTTTCATGGAGAAAGAAAGGAAGAAAAAAAGGTGACACTGTTCTTTCTCCCCCTTCCTCTGTGGGATAGACAGAAGGCAAAGCAGAGTGGCAGGGTGATGGTTGAGACCACACAGTCTCCAGCTCGTCGCTACCCCAAGCCACATTCCTGAGCTCTGTTATCATGGCACGTTATCTAGGTTGGGGGGGGGGAAGCTGTAGGCACAGCACAGCAAGAGGGGAGGGAGTGGGCTGGCTGGCTGGCAGGCAGCCACAGGGGTGTTAGGATCCTGGTACACGTACCAGTTTTCAGTGTGCTGTACCATGTGTAACAGGCCTCCTTGCCATTCATTTTGATTAAATGTAATGTTCATTGTAAATAATGCAAAATATGACAGAATTGTCGTACAGAGTCAGTTGACATTTCACTGTACTCAGAATTACTGTATGTGTTTAATCTTGTTCAATCGTAATAATTTGTTTAATTTCATTTATTTTAAATTTAGTTTTGTATACTGGCCAGAGGCGAGGGGTTTCAGAGGAGTATTTTGAATTGTGTTACTGCTATTTAACCCTTCACGCCAAAGGAAAGAGAAAGCTGGGAATGAAGGACTAAAGCTAGCCCACAGCCTTGAATTTGTGTGGGAACCAAGGCTAAAGGAGCAAGAAGTAGGTCAGCTCAGGGGCGTTGCTTCGCTTACCCCCTGCAGTAAAATTAAATATTAACTTTATTATTAGTTAGCATAGAGAGCTGGAATTTTGTATTTAAGTTGGTGTGTATACTAATGTCAAGCTGTATGAATTTTGAAAAGATATATTAAACCGGTGCGGAGAAAATGCCATGTTTGGTTATGTCAGTCGTCCACAGAGCTTGTGATTGGCTGGGAGTGTGGGGAGTTTTTAGGGAAAGTGCGCGAGAGCGTCGGTTAGGTTTGTATAGTGGACTCGTGCCGCGGACACCACGAGAGGTGGTTGTGTCCCGAGCCGCGGGAATTCGCGGGGGTCCGCGTATGTGATAGGACTTCGGTGTGAACACCACGAGAGGTGGTTGTGTACCTTGCCACGGATATTCACGTATTACATTTGTGAGACTCGCTGTTCGGACACCACGAGAGGTGGTTGTAAAGAGGTGGTTGTGCCCTAGCGCAGGTATTCGCGTCGTCCGTGAATTAATTGTGGAGACACTAGTTGCAGCCGTCGAGAGAGGCGTGGGACTGACTAGCCAAACACTGGTTTCCGAAGTATCCAGAAAAGAAAGAAATTCCGTCTTTATTATTTCGCTACTAGTAACACCTACTAGAACAGTGATTAAAATTAATGTGTATATATTCTCTTCAAATAACCGAGGAAGGTTATACATGTACCAGGATACTTTTGTCCTGGTACCCAAAAGTACCACAATTTCAGAATTTTGCATCAACTGAATCAAAATGTATAATTAAATAGTAGTTTCAGCAGAACCTTTCTGCAAAAAAAAAAGTTATTTTTTTTGCGTGATACAACTTTTGAATTCTGAGCATGAATCTGCACACATAGTTATTACAGGTTATTGCAGCATCCAAGCTTTGCCATGCGTGCAAACTGTTGCCTGTTAGGCGTTGGCAACACTTGCTTGCGTTCTCTATAACTAACATCTGTAGTAGACGTGAACGTCTCATTTATTGTTAACGAGGAGTATTCTTTGAACATTTTCAATATATTTATTTCCCTTAAAATACTTAAGACATGTTTTAGTACTTCAAATTTTTTCATTCCTGTAAGCATTTGCTAATTTTTTTTACCATGTACTAGGTTTTCGTTTAAAGTACCAGCTTTTTTGTGGTGTCAGTACCAGGATTTTGGAGTTACAATCTAACATCCCTGGGCAGCCAGTCAGCCAGCCAGCAAGCAACATACGGCTATTTATAGAGGATAGCTGCGGACAAGGGAGGCAAGCCACATATCACCCCCACCCCCAAACACCCGGCTCCCCGCCGCCCTCTCTGCCGGCACTCTCTAGCCAGTGTGAATGTTATCTTTCATCTCTCTTTTTTTTGTTGTAAACCAAGGTTTCCTTCCATCCCCTCTTGGCACCATAAGTCGATACCTCCCTTTCGCTGCTTCACCATTTCCTACTCCCTTGTTATTTCTTTACATGCTAGAAGGCACATAATTTTTTTCCCCTGGAACTTCTTGTAAAAATCATGGTGCGCGCTATACACGAGGGCGCACTATACATGACGACAGTAAAACCTCTTTATAACGACCCCTCACGGTTCCCGAGATTAGGGTCGTTATAGAGATGTGGTCGTTATAAGATTTCGGACCAATTTGGAACCTCTACATGTTAAAATACGCCGTTTTTGCATTAAGACCATGTTCAGTCATCTTAAGCAATAATAAATATTACATTCAAACTAAGCTATAAACCAAACTTATGACCAGGGGTCTTTTAAAGAAAAGGCAGTAGTGTATTCTACTCTCTGGGCTTTTCTTTTACGCCGTGAACGCTTAGAAAGTCACGCGCTGTGAGGTTACGTGCCGTGTCACAGCTTGCTTGTTATCGGCCAGCCGCTAGGGCTCGGCCGAGTCGGACGGGAGGATAGACCATGATGTAGGGAAAGGGGGGGAGGTGAGTGGCGGAGATGGCTGCGCGCGCATTCACCGATCAATACCACAGCCACAGCAGCTGTCCTCTTCAGCGCGTCAGCTTGCTCTGCCTTGAGACAGACTAGAAGATAATCACGGGCATGCACAGTGACGTAACGTTATCGCTCACTTAAAACATTAAACTTACATGTCAATGCGTAAAATATTTCATTCAGGACAAAGAAAATGTAGCGACATGGCCCCCACTCTACTAAAAATGAACTATTAATTAGTTAGCAGCATAGTCATAGCTGTTGTACGAGCAAACGTTTTAAAGAGTACACAAGGGAAAAAAATCGTGAAAAAACTACAAATACACTAGTAAGAAAATTACCAGATATAATATCCAACAAACGTGATAAATTAGGCAGATCATTTTTTTACTATTATCACTGCATTCGTTGACGGAACACTAAACAAACACACAATAAAAGAAAGTCTGACACATTAAAGGGCCGAACAACTGTTTCCTATTTTTTTAAATTAAAAAAGTCCTCCGCTTACAGGCAAGTTTTGTGCTCTAAGTTGGCCGAACCATTCCAGCACAGCTTCCTCCAAATTGGCGTGCATCTTACGCCTTCTTAGTTTTTTTACGTTTGCATTGCGTCCTTCCTTCTGCACTGCATTTACGATCTCGTCCATCATTTTTAAGATTGTAAACAATGTTGATTTCGGGATGCTGAACTCCCGCGCAATCTCTGACTTCGGCTTCTGTGTCGATTCTACTTCCTTGATTATTTCATACTTCTTCAGAAACGACAAGCCGACTCACTTTCCACTCATTATGGAAATATAGAAAGTCTGTATGAAGTTTTAAAAAATGTATGGGTCGTCAACAATTGTTTACAAAATCAAACCTAATAATTGTAACCAAATCGAAAGCCAAAAGAACTGCGTGGGTCGTCAATATTCGTTCACAAACTCAAACCAAATAAATTACAAATTGAAATCATGAAAATAAACGTAATAAGTCATCATAAATCGTAAAAAAACCAAGAAAAATCCAAAAGTCGCGCAATAAAGTTGTTATAATAGAGCAAACAGCGAGCGTGTTGCGCATCTAACAGCGACCGAGAGAACACTGGCACGTGAACAAAGGTGGAGAATGCCGAGCGCGCCGGGTATTCACGTCAGGGGAAAGGAAGATAACAGTACCGTTACGGCTGGAGAGAGGAAGTATGAGTCACCACTTGCCGCTTGCAGTACAGTTCTCGCCACTAGCAACGCAACACGGTGCACAAAAACCTATTTTTTGCCGATTTCCTTGAAATTTGAAATAAAAAAAATTTTAAAATCATGGTTTTCCAAAAACGGGTCGTTATAGAGAGGTGGTCGTTATAAAATGGGTCGTTATAATGAGGTTTTACTGTATATAAGATACATCAATAACAACTTACCATATCAACAATAAGATGTCCACCGTAACTATGAGCCAAGATGGCAATGTGCTTACACTTGCAGTCTCGCACATAGTTCTTCCACACAAACTCCATGTGTTCCTTTGGAGTGCTGCTTCCCTACACAACACAACAAACCACACTCTAGACATAAGGAGAGGAAACAAATAAGAAAATAAGACAAGTTAAATGGAATTACCAATGAATAAATACATACACTGATGTTTTATTGATGATTACCAATACCATAAATTTGAAAAAGATTGACATTCTATAGAGATTGTTTAAAAATACACAGACTAGAGATAATTATTATTTTCCAGCATTACTTTTGTAAAGGTCTAAGTTTATCAGTAATCTTAAATTCCCCTTGCCATGTTACAAGTGCTGCAAAAGGTTTAGGTGGTAGGGTTACTACCTTAATGCTTCCAAACCAACAGACTAATCATTTTGGGTTTGCTTCCCTTGGCTCCTTCCACTGTTGAGATATAATTCCCCTTCCGTCTTCAAGTTCACAAGAGGTTTAAAGTACTAAAATGTGACGAAGAAGACATTCGTAGAGGCAAACGTCTGCAAACTGCACAAAGATGAGTCTGCAATTTACTGAAAACAAAGTACTGTACTTTGCAAAATTTATGGTAAGTTTACAGTTAAAAATAGTGCAGAGTTAGTTGATAGCTACATCCAATATGAAATACCAGCCAATATTAACATTTCAGAATCGTCCGAACTGATAGCCGATTCAGGTTTTAATTAATTTTTGCATCAGTAAAAGGATAAATATGTAGAGTGAAATCACGTATTTACGCTCTAGCTTTGTATTTACATTTTCATTTTAATAACACCATTTCTTCAGGTTCAGTTAAAAGTAGTACAATACCATCCTGCAAATTAGAATGCTGAAGTTGTAGCCATACAGTTGTCATATTTGCTATCATAAATAACACTAACGTGTGAAACTACATGGTCATGAAACTGCTCAACCACAGTGATAGGATCATAATGAACACTTACGAAAGCAGGATGGTGGCATTAGCCATGGCAAAATGAACGTTCCGTGAAGGAAGGTGGCAGGAACTTGAGCAATACTGCCACCAACCACTAGCTATATCAAAACGGGTTAACCTTACCTACATGCACACACTATTTAACATCACAGTATTTATAGATTATGCAAGATACATTTTTAAAAAAAAGTTATCTATTAAAACACTTTTTCTGTAATGGATAAAAAACAACGGATCACAAAATAAAATTCCAGTGCAACAAAAGTTACCAATAAATATCAAGGTTTCACAATAAAAACTATAGTTACTGTATACTTTTATCTAAAGTACTACAGTATTTATACGTTTAAATTAACAATTGAAAAACAATTCTCATTCACTTGTATATCCAACAATAACACTTCCAATTCAATATTGATTCAAGCTAGGCCTGCCAAAAATGCAATTTCATCAGGCTAATTGATCAAAATAATGCCTAGATAATAATGTAAAGGAAAA
The DNA here is from genome assembly GCA_003012365.1 of Medauroidea extradentata. Classification (NCBI taxonomy): domain Eukaryota; kingdom Metazoa; phylum Arthropoda; class Insecta; order Phasmatodea; family Phasmatidae; genus Medauroidea; species Medauroidea extradentata. Next base: position 3,762 of record PNEQ01033789.1, on the reverse strand, counting down.
AATAATTTAAGCACATTGTTAACCTGGTTGGGTTAATAAATACATTTTAAGAATAAATGCTGTTTGAATTCAGCCACATTTAAATGTTTACATCAATGTATGCTACATCTATGCTGTAAGCCCTCTTTGGGGCATGTAGCCAAGTGTGTGTTAAAAATAAGTATGAAGTGGTTAAGGATAATAAGTGAAATTTGTCAGCATTTGAAATTTAACTAGTGTGTTGCATTAGCTCTATCATTAAACCTATAACATTACCATATTTATATTTGGAAGCAAGTGTATCTTTATTGGATATTGTCTGTATCAGCTTGGGATATAGGTTTGTAACTGTGTCTGTCAAAATTAGGGTTCTGAAGCTTCGGAAAAAACTGGGGAAAAAATTGTGTGAGGGGGGGGGGGGGAGACAGGAAAAAATGAGATTTTTTCCCCTTTGATGTGAAAATGGAAAAAATTGGATTTTTTTCCATCAAAGTGAAAAATTACAGAAAAATTACAGGAAAAAAATTGCAATAAAAATGATTATGTAGGTTCTGAATTACAAATCTTGATGGTATAGTACGTATTTACATTCAGGCCTATCTGCCAATACACATTGTAACCTATTGCCTCTTTCCTCGACGCTACAGCCTGTAATGAACACGCAACTTGGACAGAAAATGAAGTACAGTAAGAGTGACTCAGACGAAGATACAATCAGGAACTTTGCTGCATCAAGTGTTCAAGCTGTTTCTACTGTCTACCCTATACAACTGTGACATATGCATGTTAGGTGGACGGAGTGTAAGGATTGTTTTGATTCACAAGGCCTACATAGCACCTAGTGACTGTTCAAAACTCTGTTCATAGAACAGCAAACAAGACTGCATTCATATGTATACGTGATTCACAATAAACTGAACTCTTTTTAAAACCATATTGTCTACAATAGTAATTAAAAATTACACTAGACCCTCGACTTTCCGAATACTGACGGTTCCATTTATGACATTCGCAAATTCGCTACCTTTGTAAAATCGATTGAGGCCAATTTTGCCCTCCCCCCCTTTACCAAATTTTAAAATAGAATTTTTTTTACAAAGTATATCCAATGGAGTCCCGATTTTCGTATCGTTTTGCGGGAAAGTAAGACAAGTTATCATTAAAATATGTATACATTTATATCATAAGACTGACATCTTCCGATTAAAAGGGTACCAAGAGCAAAAAAAAAAAAAAACACAAGAGCACAGATTGTCTTCTCGCGAATACATAGTCCGGCATTTGTATCATTTCACACAAAAAATGGCAAATAATAACTTGAGTTTAAATTTATATCAATAGACAGATGTCTTCTATTTAAAATTACACCCAAGAACGATCGATACAACCAATCCATGTCACAAAAAAAAAAAAAAAACACGGATGCCTGCTTGCGATCCTGTAGTCTTGAGGTTCGTAGCATTGCGTGGAAAAATAAACCTAAAAAGGTTTAAAAGACTCTTTGCCAAAACAAACTAAAATTAGTGTCGCACTCAACATTTTTTCGGAGGCGGCAAGGCTGGTGTTACTATCCTTTGCAAAACGAAAATAAAGAATAAAAAAAAAATCAAATGAAGTTTGAAGACAAGCCTTTTTGCTGGCCTATGTTCGGTACTTGTGCCCTTTTAACGATAGCACGCCACTGCAAAAGTCGAGTTAATGCAAAAACGGCACCGCCAACGAGTCCAAACTTAGTCACTTAGGCCGTTCTTACCCGTTGCCCACTCATGTTTACTTGCTCACCTGGCCGACATGTAGTGCTGATAACGCACATCCCCCCCCCCTCTGCCATTGTCTTGCTTTCACTTAGTTTGCAGAGAGAGAGAGAGAGAAAGAGAGAGAGTGTGTGTGTGTGTGTGCGCATCTCTATCTCTATCTCTATCTCTCTCTCTCTCTCTCTCTCTCTCTCTCTCTCTCTCGCAGACGAAGATTAACGTACATCTACATCACGGAGGAATTCCACGAAGCCGACGATTTTATTGCAACGCAAGAAGTTACTCACTTCACCAGTAAAATTTAATAAACTGCTAAAACTGCCAAAACTAAAAAAATAACATACAAGAAACATGATTATTTGTCATTTTCAGTGGTTGGGTGTTGGGAGAGGTGGGCATACGAAAAATCCTGTGGTGCACAAGGTAAGGCGTTAGTACAAGCGCATGAAAGCGAGCTGAAAAGACTAGGGGAATGGGAGGGCTTCAGGTTGGATGTCTGCATGAAATTTTTCCGCCAAGGGAGTGAGGATATTGATTGGCATTTCCTGGGCAACACGTTTCATGTCGTTTCCCACGCTGATGTTCGGGAGGGTATGCGGCGGAGGGGGGAGGGGTGTGACCTGCTCGCCGTGAGGCAAGCCTGTAACTCTAACTGTCACGGTCTTGTTATCTACGAAGAGTAAGATTTCGCTAAAGAAATGAGGGGTAGACAAACAGTGTAACGTACATAGTAGTGCTCACCGGCCGAACGTTGCTCTCCGACGTGCGCTGCCACGTTTTTTAAGATCTTTAACTTTTTTTGCAATTCTTTGATGGTTCCTGAGAGTGTATTCGTTAAATCGCTACCTTCGTAAAATCCAGGGTTTGTTAAATCGGGGGTCTAGTGCATTATTATTATTTACATAGACCTCGCATGTCAACTGTTAAGTTTGGTACTATCACACTTTGACTGCTACTGTGGGTTGTTTCTTTATGTTAAAACATCATCAGGAACTACAATTTACTTGAAAGGAAAAAAATAACTAGCATTTCAAAATGCTCAATTTATCCTGGATAACCTATATTTTCATATACAGTAAACCCTCGATCTAACGACATCACACGGTGCCAGGAAATTGTGTCGTTAGATCGCCGATGTCATTAGTCCCGAGGCAACTAAATTTGACCCCACCCCCCCCCCCACCAAAAAAATAAGTGTGTTTATTTCTCTAAAATTTATGTAGAACAATTACTCACTTAAAAAAAGTTTTCATTGAAATTATATTTTAGTACTATGAAAAGGTGTGTTCCAAATAAAATGGTACCCCACAATCCCTCACCATGATGTGTGTGGCAGAGCGGCGCGCTCGGTCTGGTAGTGTAGGATGGGGGAGGGGAGTGGCCGGGCAGCTGGCCTTGGCTTGCCTCCGGGCAACTCATGCACGTGTGATTCATCATGCTTGTCTCGCGCGAAGCACATTCAGACCACAACAGAACAACTCGTATCATTTACGTGAATGTAGGCTATAAGGCAATGATTTTTAAACCTTCCAGTACAGCCATTAAGTTTTTTTTTTTAATGCACAAGAACTGTTACAGCCTGTCGCTATTATAAGCATTTACGCAATACTAATAAAAGTGTGTATTAAAGAACAAACATAAAAAAAAATTCTGTATTTTTTAAAAACTCGGAACGCCTATTATGAACGCGAATTTAGAGCCACTCAAAAGTGCAAAAAACTGACTTTTCAAGGTGCTGTCACATATAAAATAACGAAACAATGCTGGATTTTTTTCTTTTACGGACTGCTGGTCCTTTTTTTTTGCTGTGCTGTAATAAGGACGGGGAAAAAAAAGTCTCTATTCAACCTCCATCTCCCTGGGCTATCACAAGATACGGAAACATGAGAGAGTTGCCGAGTGGGAGAGGAAAAACAAACATGAGTGTCTGCTTTGTGGCGAGACAAGACGCAAGTTGCACGAGACCTTCAGACAGTCGGCAGTTGATGTGCGCGCACGCAAGCACAATCTGGCTTGTTCGCCGTGCAGG
>PNEQ01033787.1:23387-35749 GCA_003012365.1 Medauroidea extradentata | reverse complement strand
TATTGTACGTAGTTCCGTGTATTTTCCTATTTGAATACAACATTAGTGAAAGAACATATGACGAACTCGACCTGTCTGTATTTAATACACTTCAAAATATTTACTTATGATCTTATTGACATTCATACATACATTATAATTAGACTCGATTGGCGCGAGAATTATGTGACGCTATCGTCGACCTCGACTCGCTGTGGCCATTATCGCTTGCTCCGTGCTTCAGACAGTTCAAAACTCCACCAACAGGTGGCATCAAAGTTAGGTTCTCGCCGCCAAGTTGCATATTTGGTTGCATCATTTGCATGCGTTTGCCCGTTTTGAGTATATACACATTCAAAAGTATTGGAAATTTCTTTGAGTATCATTGCCGAAATGATGTGAACCATCGGTAATCTGTATATTATGTTTTACATTTGCCAGCCTAAAAACAACATACTTTTTATTTCACATGTTAAGAAAATATGTTAATTATTGTTTCTGAAGTGCGTCGTCGTTGTTCGTGGCAGTAGAACTGAACGAAACTTGAATTATTGAATAGCGTGTGTCATGTCAGTTGTAGTGGCGGTTTTGCGTTACAAATTCAAATAAAATATGCCCGCATTTACGAGATTAGTCGATGGACAGAAACCAGACATTAACTCGCAGGTATTTATTACTAAGATTACTTTTTTTATATCTTACATTCAGCCCCCGTGCATTTAATGAGTAGATATTGTAGCTAAAATTTATCGGAGCAGTTTAATGTAGTTGTAAATAAAAGCACGTGGCATTATTTGTGTTTACATCGGCGGAAAGATATAAACTGGCAGGAAATAGAAATTAATCAGGGCTTTTTTGAGTGTTCACTTTATTCCGAATCACCTATACATTCTTGCATGTTGAAATAGTATTCTTTGTACTTTTTTTTTTAATATAATGTTTGAATCTACTTATGTTTCACTCTTTGCATAAAATGGTAACATTGTGAATAGATGCAATATTACCTATGAAAAAGTAAATTCACCAATTCCATTCTCTGCAATATGTTTCTATTTTCCCAAGAAAATGTAAAACAGGTGTTCTGTTGTAATTGACATAGGGTTCTGCAAGAACTTGCTAGGGCCAAATTTTTTAACTTAAAATTTTGTAATATCAGATTTTTCAGTTTCATAAAACATTATTATTATTGGATTGAGACATATCCTTATTTTTGAAAATTATGGTAACATTACATAAGTTACTAGAACAGTTTTAATGGTATCAGTGTTTATGTTTTCCCACTAATTCCACCAATTACTGCTGGTACCATTTTATCTCCATTTCTTTCTATGTACAACATTCTCGTAGTTTACAACACTCAATACTGTATTTCTATTTCCTGCTATTTACACATCTTCTTTACATTTGTTTACGTTCTGAAAATGACTGACAAGCACGGATATGTTTATAAAATTATGGCGAACTTCACTGTTAACTGGAAGGTGATATACTGTTCCGCTCGCGTACTCTTATACGTCTTTACAATTTATAACTAGACCACTCAACGCCATTTTGTTGACCTGTGGTTGCTCTCGCTCACGTGTCAGCACCACTGGCTGTGCGCAACACACTAAGATGTTCTAGTTCACGTGATGGCACCACTGGCTGTTCGCAACTTATACGAAGTTGCACTAAGATGCTCTCGCTCACGTGATAGCACAACTGGCTGGTTGTAATTTGTACAAAGGTACTCTAGTTCACGTGACAGTGCTGCATGCACACCATCACTCACAATTGCATTTATCTGTATACTGTACACGCATTTATGGTCGCTTTGTTTACTAATTCCAGTAATGTAAAGTTAATGGTTTTGTTGTGATTTTTATGGCGTTAAGAGTATTATTAATGCAAAGTGGCAAAATAATTTCCAATTTATTCGAAGCTGATTTTGCTATGGCATATACTAAAATGTCCTACATATTTAAAAGACTAGCATTTCTAGTTGATGAAAAACTTCACATTTTAAGTTTGTGTTGAACATCGTACCAGGACAAGTGTATTCCATGGTTATCCCAATTTCAACATAAATACAATCGAAAAAATTGTTAGATCATTGGAGAGAGTTCTGTGGCATACGGGTCGTTTGCGTAAAAGCAATGTGGCATACAAGCAGTTTGCGTAAAATCGAAAATACTTTTGCGTATCAAATCATGATCAACTGACAAATTATTTTAATGAATGATGTATAAATGTACCAATTAATATTTTATCATCAGAAATGTTGCACAAGTCATAGCCAGCAAACTGGGAATTGAAAATTTTTGTCCCTCAAATGATTGATTCAACCGCTTTAAACAAAGACATAACCTTGTTTATTGATCAGTGCAATTTTTATATATATTCTGTATTTACCACTTAACTGTATTTTTTACTTAAGTTTATTTGAATTTTTTTAAACAAAATATAATTCTTGGGTGTGACTTTAGATTTTTAGGAGTTTATTTTTGTGAAAATTGTTTGTTTACATTTTCAATGGCTTTATTAATTTTAAATTATTACAACTTAGAATTATTCATAGCCCTTTTTCTGCATTTCCCACTTTTTACACTTTTCTGCCTTTTACACCATTTTTACAGGGTCCCTTGACTGGTGTAAAAAAGAATTCCACTGTACTCTACTTTATTCTAAACCAAACTAATTTTTTTAGGATGGTGTCAAGGGAAAAGTATTCATACATAGGCAATAAATTATTAGAAATGGATTTTCATAACTTTTTGAAAATCACTGGATAGGTAAGTACTGCTGCTATTATGATTTTTATGTTATTGTATAATGTGCTTGCTTTCTAGAAATTGTAGTTAAATATTTAGAATTGAAAAAGTATTTTATATCTATATATTAAAACCAACATCCTGTCCAACCCTGGCTTAACTAAATCAGGTTTTACAAATACAGTATGATGATTTTACAAAATAACTATTAAGTGCAATAAGGACATCCTGTAAATAAATTTGCTAGGAAAATTAAAAATCAAACAAATCTAATCTTAAAGTAAAAGTGACAGGTAAAACTAGTATTAAATTAGTTATACATTCTCAAAAAAATAGACAGGATGTTGTGGAGTCAGAAGTGGTGGAACAGCACGGGGCTTTTTGCAGGGCAGATGCCGGGCACGCTGCATCGTGAGGTGCGGGAGGTGCACGAGACGAGGCTACGGCCAGGCACGGTACTGGTGCTGCGGCAAGTGGGCGTCCTCACCACCCGCAGAACCCTCAGAAATTACTACCTCAACGTCACTGCCAACAACCTGGTGAGTATCTACCACGTCCCAGACCAGCTGCGGCCCAACCACGTTGAGGTGGTCCGCTTGCGGGACGTCTCCCTGCTCGAGGCTGCCCAGAGCATCAGCGACATCCAGGAGAGACGCCTGGTCATCGACCTTCCGGCTGCCCACCTCCTTGATGACCGTGATGAGCCGCTGTTCTCCTGCGTCGGCAGCCCTTCTGTGATACAGAGGTCTATCTCGACTCCTTTCCCTGGCGTTCAGCCTCGTAATGTGTCGCCCCAAGTTCTGAGTCGTTTCTCAGGCAACAGACAGACTGTGTCTCGTCCCCTTGCAAATGTGCAAAGTAGATCATTGACTGAAATCTCTTCACCAGTTTCAACCTTCCCTCGTGGCTCTAGTATCCGACCTCGACATGTGCCAGTGTGTGACGGAGTATCTCAGGTTTCCAGTAGATTATCTAGCAGTGGTTCGAAGCCGACTGTAGTTCCTACCCCAAATGCTTTGAACTTCAGCTGCTCCAACGGCCAGAACAGGTCATTAGTTCACACGCAATCCAACCTGATAACACGTCAGGAGCCAGTTCCCAATAAAGTGGTGTGTGCACAAGGATTTGGATTCAAGCCAAAAACCTCTCAGCTGGGCAACCTTGGTGCTCCACACCTTGCTAATGGTTGGAACGGTGGTGGTGTGGCAGGGGACACTGCTCCTTCCTCAAATGTTCAAGGACATGTGAAGAATACCCAGTGCTCCTCGAATTCCATGGACTCTGACGATGAGAGGAGAATAGTGGAGAACGTTCTGGAAAGCTTTGATCCTTCCCAGCTCTTTGATGAGGATTTCTGAAGTTTGTTGACATAGTGGGACTCAATATTTTGTATCGTAGGTGATGTTTATCTTCGTCTTAGGGAAGGTAATGACAGCTTTATGTACTGTGATTCGGTACCCACACGCTGGTACTTCATGATAGTGACACATTGTGAAAGGATGAGCACATTGTTGCGTGAGTGCACGGTTATGCGACGTTTTACTGGCAACATTGTGCCTCAGCTTGCTGCTTGATGAAGTTGGCCTAAGCCGCTGAATTGTTGTGTAGCTGTACATTCGTGTAACAATATGTTCGTCTTTTCATGTATGTTTCACCATGAAGAAGTACCAGCCTGCGAGTACCTCAACCCTCTGTGTATTTATTTAATTAGTTAACCTAGCAGCCAAATTATGTTGTTAGTTTTTATGATGTTACAGTTACTCGAGTAATATTGTTGAGGGGCATAAATTTTTCATGTACCTTAACATATATTTTTTTTTTATTTTAGCTAAATGCTTGATCTCTGTCCATAGCCATTGTACATTTAACCATATTTTGGATTGTACTATAATTACTTGAAAGTAGTTTTTGTGATTGATAGCTGAAACATGTACTTCAGATGTTTTGGAAGTCATTTATGAATTAATATTTCAATTAAATGTAAGAAAAATTATAAATTCCTACATTTGTCTGTAATAGTTCCTCGAAAGTCACTGCCGCAACTTATTTGTCAGGCCTAGAGCAAATTCTTCTGATCCATGAAGTATGTTATGAAATTACTGTTCATTGTTAATTTCATTATTTGAACTGGTAAATGTGAAGGAAAATATCGTAAACTTGTTTACCACGGTTGTAATATGAGTAATTACAAATTCTGGCGTTAACTGTCGACATTGTCATTGCATAGCAGGCACAGTCATTACAGCTCTGCATGTTGTCACCATATTGAATTATTTTATTTTCTGCTTTTATCAAATTATGAGAAGGAAAATGTAAAATTTGTTATTATAGCATGAATTCTGTTTACCTTGTGCTATGGTACAAGGAACATGGTTGGACTTAACGTTTATGTAGGTTGCAGTCAGTCGAGCAAATAAAAAGTATAAAACAATTTGCTGGACTAATTGCAACTTAAACATACGTTAAAAAGTTCAACTACTAAGCTTTTATTGTAGCACAAGGTAAATAGAACTGATATTATAATAGCAAATTTCACATTTTTCTTCCCAGGATTGCATAAGAGCGAAAAATAAAATACAAAATGAATTTAGTTTCTTGGTTATACTCCATTGCAAATGAATTACTGTCAAATAAAACAAAACAAATAATAGAAAACCATAAATAAGCAGAATATGCTTTAGTCAGCAAGATACATACACAACATGAAATTCCAAAATGGAATCGGGTTAAATAAAACAAGGGACAAACAGATAATAGGTAAAATAATAAAAAATACAAAAACAAGTAACATTAGACACAACGATGAGCGAAACAAAAAACAGTAGATATCAGACACGAACAGAAAAGTAACAAAACAACACAATGAAGAGATAAAACAAACCACAACGGATATCAGACACAAAATAAAAAGGAAAGGGTTCAGACCAGAAATTATTGTTGGCTACAATGCCTATATGAAAGAGTTGACCATCTTGTTCAGATGGTAAAGTATTATCCAGTGGCCCGTAAAACAATGAAGTGGACCAAGAAAGTTGTTTTTCATTTCTTCTTGATTGCTGTGTACAATTCATTCATCATGATAAAAGAACATACTGGGGTGAAATTGAAATTTGTTTACTTTCTTTCACAGTGCATTGAACGCATGACGACACCTAACGACAAAAACAACCACCAGTTGCTACACGATTGCGAAAATTCCTGCGTCTCAAGTCCCAGTGTCTCATAAGTTGCCAGGCCACCAGTACAGGACACTGCTGCACTGGGTGGTGTAAAAACCACCCTATTGTGAAAATTCCACAAGTTGGAAAGAAGTCGAATACACTGAGGAATTGTCGAGTGTGTTCGGTCAAGGGCTCCAAACCAAAGCGCACAAGTTTCGTGTGTTCTGCCTGCAACATTCTCTTATGCACAGATGTTTGCTTTTCCCGGTACCACAATATCCTACATTTCAAGAAATGAAAGGTCCACGGCATTTTCCCATGTAGATTCCTGTATATTAATTTTTCACATAATTATTTCTACCCTTGTTTAGTTTTAAATATTATTCTGTATGAGAAGTTTTAATTCATTGTTCGTCATTATTTTACCAAACTAAAGTTGACAGCAAAGTAATGAAACAATTTTTGATATTACCTAATTTCTCTTACATAAAAAAAATTTTTAAATAAAGTATTTTTTGTTGTATTCCCTACACAATCTACTGTTTGAAAAACATGTGTTTCTTATACATAGCTCAAGATTTAAAGCCACTGTAATTTAATTTCCAACTCTCAGCAAATACAGGAAAAAAACTCAAGAAATGGCGGTACAGGGTAGCAGTTTCCAGGAATAATGTAAGTAATGTGTTAATTTTTTTTAATAGTGTTTCTTTAAATTAGGTATACATTTGCCAGTGCAAATTCTTGCATTTACAAGGAGATATAGAAATCCACTTTGCTTCATTAATAAAAGCATCAAAATTTAGCAGTTTTTTCTTGATAACGTTGAACATTCTTAATACGTATTAAGTTTTTTTTTGTTTTGTTACTTTGTACCTGTTCTTACAGCAGTGTACTGAATTTTCCTCTCAGTTATCTATTTCTATTACCTATGTTTGTGAGAAATCACAAAATTGTTTTTCTAAACAAGTGCTTACTACAGATTGCACAGCTTATATACTGTAGTTTAATTTTTGCCGATATGTATAAAGATAAAAGTATCAGCCATGGGACCCGAAAATGATTACTCTAAATCAATGTTTTGTTAAATACGACCCCCCCCCCCCTTATGCCCTTAAAAAATTTGAATCCTCGGGCATGTTTCGTCTGAATTTAAGGTAATTTTTAAAAAGTATATTGGCTCTAAACAATAACAAAATGCATTTACAATCGACAGGTAAGCCACAACCATGAAAAAAAAAAACTTCAAATACTTTTAGTGGAAGGCTCGGCGAGCGTGCGCATGGTGAGTTAGGCTGCCCTTGCGTGCCAGCCAGTAAACACGTGAGAAGTGATGACTAACCGCTCGAGCCGTCAATCTTTTCATCTCTCTTCCACCTGCTCCACCAACAAAATTAAGGAAATTCCCATGAAAAATAGTAAAAAATTTTTTTTTTAATTATGAAAACTGAAGATTGCGAGACAGCGGTGGTAAAACAATAATTTAATGCGTGTGGCGGCGGCCATTGTAGCTTGTATGCAGTTCACTTGTGAAGCAAACTTGTTGGTTTGCTCACTAAAAATACTTTGCACTCTAGCATTTTTTTAGCATCTGAGAAAGAAATAATTTACGTTTACGGTAATAAATTCGTTGTAAAAAGTCTGCATAAATAATATTACATATTTTATTTAACTAGCTTGTTTTATCACGGGATGCGAGTGTAATCGTGCAGCACACCACTACATTCTATCAGTAAAAAAATTAATCAAGAGAGCACGCTGCAGTGTAGCACATTCTAACAGAGATGCGAAGCACTATCTGTGAATTGATTCTTGTGCTGTGGAGACTGGGTACCTAGATGCTCGTTCACTCGCCAGCCGCCAAGATGAGGATCTAGGCGCACTTGTTATGCAACACAGCAGTGCTCGCTCGGCCGCACCACCCGCACGTGCGTATCTCAAAATTTCTCTGCGGCCAAAGTTTTCAAGGAATTTTAACGAATTTTTTTTTGTTTCTCAACGTAAGGTTTTAGCTTTTCTACTGAGAAATATGTATATACTGCGGTCGGTGGTAGTATTTTTAAAGGACTTAAATTGCAATTAATATTCCAATTTATCAAAATCACTTAGTTATTTAATACATTTGTTTGTTATTTTTTGAAGGTTCCTGAAAATCCTTTCGTTAAATCGGGGCTCTACTGTGACGTGCACTGGCACGTAGCACTTGCTTAGCCTCTTATCATACAGTAATTTCAATTTTTTTGTCTTAATATTTTTTTTTGTTGTTTATAACAAATTAAGTAGGCCAACTTAACCAGGTATAAGGATGTATACGGCGGGATCCAACATATTAATTGGGGATGCTAATAGAGAAATTAACAATAAAGGTCAGTTTAAAATTTAACTGTTAAAGCAAAAGAAAAGTATTTAATTTTACGTGTCAATGTTATCGGATTCATGCGGTGTTTGGACTCATTTTAAAGCTAATCTAATTTCTAGCAGCTTTTCTAAGTAAACTTTTCTTATATTTTGCCCTGTTTGGATTTTTTTAATTTCAAAATTCAAGTAGCCTCTTAGCTTGCTTCTCCTGGAATAGGATTTATGTGGCAGGCTAGTCATAGTTCTCTTGCTTGGAAGCACGTACAGAGAAGTGCTGGTTTTTAAAATTTCAAATAAGCTCTGAGCTAGCCTGTGCTTGGATGGATTTATCTGGCAGGCAGGTCAGAGTTCACTTGCTTGGAGGCACGTACAGGGACGTGCTGGAATGCGATGAGCTCTGCCGGGCGTTTCTCGATCAACGTGGGTGGTAGTGTCTGGCGCAAAACTCCGTGAAGGTGTTGATCCGCAACAGATTGATGACGCTGCACATCCCCCAATTAATAAACTAATAAATATTTAGCTGGTATTATGGAATAAAATGCTTTGTAAATTTATCAGTATCTATGTTACGTACAATTTTTAGGTTATAAACGTCAATTAACCAGTGTTTTAGGCAAGTTGAATCCTGACGTATCCCTCCGCCGCTCGGCCGAGTAAGTCCGAGTGTCTGCCTAGGAAAGTTAGTTGTGATCCATCGGAGCTAGTGACCGGTCGCCGGGAGATGGCCAGCTGAGTGTTTAGTTGGGGCGTCATGGCGGCAGGAGAAGGACGTGTTAGACGGGGCAGAGGGGCTGTGAAGCCTAGAGTGTGGATTGTTAGTCGAACTTAGCTTTACTTTCTTTCTTTGTTGGTATGCTGCCTTTTAATTTAGTAGTAAACAACCAGTAGATATTCATAACCATATAGCCGGTGATTAAGGTAGACAAAGTGGCAGGCCAAGTAGGTACTACTACTCACACAGAGGGCAGGCGGTAATGCCTAATACGTAGATAGAAAAGTCACCTCAACTAACTCTGGGCGAGCACTCGCTTTATGAATTGCCATTTTCCGTTCAAGTGCATCAAAAGAAAGGTTAAATAAAAAAAAATGCCGATATAAATTTTTTTATTATTTTTTAGCCGTTTCGGAGTAACCTCACTGCTATCCGGGCATCAATATAATAGGCACCGCCTCTACATCAGCTCGCTGTGTTTTGCCATTTTTTTGCCTGCTAACTACGTGCAATAGCAAAGGGGGGAGAGTTACGTCCCCGAATCAACAACTACATCGGCGACGTAGACGGAGGACACCCGTCACATTTTAGCGCCGCAAACAGGGACATCGTAACATCATAACCCATATATACATATATACAAATAAATAACAACAATGGAGGAGAAGCAGCCCCGTCACATTCTGTTGCCGCGAACAGGGACATCGGCGACGTACTTCCAACATCTAGAATACAACTACAACAGAGCGACGTAGCACACCCGTCACATTACTGTAGTTTCATTCCAACGATACATTGAAACCGCACTTTGTGGTCACCTAAAATTCGAATTGCAGATATACCAAAAGCTGAAAATGATGTTACCCCACGTTTTGGCCATTTTAATTCGTGTTCCCACTCTTTGCGACATCGGTAAGGATCCACAATATTTTTTGTCTCTTTACTTAACGAAAATAATAAGTATTAACTTCCCCGTATCAAACATTTTAGTATATGTAAAAAAACAGCGTTAAATGTAAACAATGGCAAACCTTTTCATAAATGTATGCACAGTAATTAGGTAGGCGGTGAACTTTCGCTGCAGCTACCGTGTTCTACACAACTGCCTCCATCTTGTGAAGGTTGTAATGGGGCCTGCTACGTCGCTCTGTTGTAGTTGTATTCTAGATGTTGGAAGTACGTCGCCAATGTCCCTGTTCGCGGCAACAGAATGTGACGCGTCCGTCTACGTCTACGTTGTTATTTATATATATTTTGGAGGTTACGTCCCTGTTCGGGGCGGCAGAATGTAATGGGGCTCCGTCGCCGTGTTGTTATCTAGATGTTGGGGGTTATGTCCCTGTTCGGGGATGTAACTCTCCTCCGTTGCTATTGCAAGTAGTTAGGCAGAAAGATGGCAAAACACAGCGAGCTGATGTAGAGGCGGTGGCTGTTATATTGATGCCCGGATAGCAGTGAGGTTAGTCCGAAACGGATAAAAAAAAAATAAGAAGAAAATTTATCTCGGCATTTTTTTTATTTAACTTTTCTTTTGACGCAGTTTAACAGACACAGGCAATTACCATTGCGAGTGCTCGCCCAGAGTTAGTTGAGATGACTTTTCTATCTACGGATTACGACTTGCTGCTTCCCTCCGTAGTAGTACTTGGTCCGGTACTTTATCTACCCTAATTCTGACTACGCGGCTATCAATACCTACTTCTGGTTACATTACTAGAAATAAAAAGGCAGTATGCCAAAAGAGAAACAAATAGAGACTGATTTCTCCTAACGAATCCGTCCTCTAGGCTTCACAGCTCCTCTACCACATCTACCACGTCCTCTTCCTGCCGCCATGACGCCCCAACTAATCAAAACACTCAGCCGGCCATCTCCCGGTGACCGGTCACTAGCTCTGATGAAAAACAACTAACGTTCCTGGGCGGACACCCGGACTTACTCGGCCGAGCAGCGGAGGGATACGTCAGGATCCAACTTGCCTAAAAAGCTGGTCAATTGACGTTTATAACCTAAAAATTGTACGTAACATAGATACTGATAAATTTATAAAGCATTTTATTTCATAATACCAGCTAAATATTTATTAGTTTATTAATTGGGGGATGTGCGTCGTCATCAATCTGTCGCGGATCAACACCTTCACGTAGTTTTGCGCCCGACACTACCACCCACATTGATCGAGAAACGCCCTGCAGAGCCCCCGCATTCCAGCACGTCCATGTACGTGCTTCCAAGCGAGTGAACTCTGACCTGCCTGCCAGATAAATCCATCCAAGCACAGGCTAGCTCAGAGCTTATTTGAAATTTTAAAAGCCAGCACTTCTCTGTACGTGCTTCCAAGCAAGAGAACTATGACTAGCCTGCCACATAAATCCTATTCCCGGAGAAGCAAGCTAAGAGGCTACTTGAAATTAAAAAAATCCAAACAGGGCAAAATATAAGAAAAGTTTACTTAGAAAAGCTGCTAGAAATTAAATTAGCTTTAAAATGAGTCCAAATACCGCACGAATCCGATAACATTAACATGTAAAATTAAATACTTTTCTCTTGCTTTAAAGTTAAATTTAAAAATAATAAAGAAAATTTTAATGTAAATTTCTCTACTCGCATCCCCAATTAATAGGTTGGATCCCGCCGTATACATCCTTATACCTGGTTAAGTTGGCCTACTTAATTTGTTATAAACAAAAAAAAATAATTTAATTAAGACAAACAAAAATTGAAATTACAGTATGATATAGGTGATTCGGAATAAAGTGAACACTCAAAAAAGCCCTGATTAATTTCTATTTTCTGCCAGTTTATATCTTTCCGCTACATGTAAACATCAACATTGCCACGTGCTTTTATTTACATAGTCTTGTACAATGTTTACATTTATGTTACAGTGCTCCGATAAATTTTAGCTATAATATGTACTCATTAAATGCACGGGTGTTGAATATGTGCTATGGGCCTACTCAGTAATAATCTGAGTTATAAATACCTGCGAGTAAACGTCTTATAACACTGGTTTCTCTGCGTCTACTCTAACGGCGCTATTACTGTTACGAATCTCGTAAATGCATGCACAGTATATTCGAACTTTTAAATTAAAACCGCCACTAAAAACACACACTACACACGCAACTCAAGAATTCAAGTTCCGTTCAGCATACTGTAATGAACGACGACGCACGTAAAGAGAAACAATAAATAACGTATTATCTTAATGTGCGAAACAGGGGAAAAAATACTGTTTCTATTTCCAGATACTCAGGCTGGCTATCATAAAACATAACTTACATTGCTAATGACTTCGCATAATTTATCAATGATATTCATGAACAGTCACTTCTAATACTTTTATATGTGTTTATCAGAAACCGATATTCATTACATAACGGACAAACAAACTGAATGACG
>PNEQ01033787.1:0-23287 GCA_003012365.1 Medauroidea extradentata | reverse complement strand
AGTGAAATTTTAAACTGCTTCTGTGGCGCGAAGAGTTAGCGGCATGTGCCAACGATAATCGACTCGGTTGCGTCGCTTTGTGCTGCCGCTAATAAAATATAATTGTACAGTCAGTAGGTATGTCAGTAAGAACTTAAATAAATATTTTAAAGTACATTAAACACAGAGAGGTCGTTTGCAATTGATGTTGTTTCACTAATGCTGTATTCAAATAAGAAAATATACGGGACTACATGCAGTTATTCGCTACCAACCATACAAACAATAATGTAACTGTTGTTAATGTTGGCTTATATGCAGTAACGGCTAGTGATTTTTTTCAAAGGTTAAATCTTTAGTGCTCACTTTATTCCGAATGGCCTATAAGAGGCCAAGTAAGTGCCACGTGCCAGTGCACGTCACAAGGTGAAAATAATGAAGTCTGATTTATCGAACCGATGATAACAGTTTTGGGTCCTGTTACATTTCGTTAAATCGAGGTTCTACTGTATCTTTCCTCTTTACACATGTGGTGTTTTCACGGCCAGAGAATAGGACTGCTAAGACAATTGATGAAGTGAGAAACAGTCGCCACAAGCACGCTCAAGAAGTCAAACAACTGGACATACAGAACTAAGGTTACACAAAAAAACTCAACACACACTGATTGTATATAATTTTTATTAAAAGGTAAATTACAACTAATGACATAAAATCAAAGAGCACAAGAGTTAACTAATGCCAACAGTATGAACAATATAACTTGCCTTTGGCTCAATAGATGCATGTAGCAGAATGCACCCTGGTGCTAACACTAATATGTACTAGTGGTAACTATGCTGGCAGCAAGCACACGGGAGGATCTACAGCAAGTAGCTGTCATTCATATATTACTGTATAGTGGCAGGTACTGCATTTGTGGTACTAATTACATGTGTGTAACAAGCATGAAAATGCTATGTACTACAACAAAGAAAAAGAGCTGCAGAATCCTATAGTCGGCCCGTGGTTAACCAAGCACTTAGCCAGGCTCTGAAGTTATAGTAACTTTGGTTGTGTTAAGGTGTACTTTCCTTTAAGAAGCAGACATCTTTCTTAAAATGATACCCTTATCGTTGAACCTTTTAGGTATATGACCACCTTTCAGAATAATTTTTATTTAAACCAAAAAATTTTCTAAAATAAAGTTTGTTGCATTTTACAGCAGTGCACTGCATCTCTTGGCAAGCGCCACATCAATACCAGCCAACTCGGGCTGCCCCTTGCTCGACAGTTTTTTTGCGAGCTACCTTCACCAAGTGCCATAAGCTTGCTGAAATCTCATTTGCTTGCAAGATTGTGGTACTTATATTCCCTCTTTGCCTGCACTGTTATGACTTGGATTTTCGAGTGGCTTTTGAAGTTGTCTTAGATTGCCTCCAAGAGAGGTTATACACACAATTCCAGGGCGTAATTTTAGTTAGAAATTTTTATATGTACCTAATGTTTATTCTGGTTTTAACTACAGTACAGCCAACTTAATTGTAACATAAATTTTTCTCACGTACTTGGTTAGACACACACTTTTCAAAACACAGACTTGGTTACTAGTAGTCTTGCTAGCCAGAGAATAAAATCCAGCTAAAATAATTACACCTGGCTAACAAAAAAAAGATTTTGTTTTGTATTCATCTCAAGAAAAAATGTTTCACCCTTCATCCAATCATTCCTGCTAGATGGTCTGGTTTACAGAACTTGCCATCTACTTTTTGAGACTAATTGGAACTGGAAAACCAAACAACATTGAACTTTTTGTCTTAATTTGGTATTTATCTTTCAAATTTGAGAGGTGCCCACATTACGTTATAAATCACTGTAATAGTTTTTCTTGTACACAACTTACTACAAGGAGCATATTTTATATACTAACTGTTTGAACTATAGAGCAGTGATAAGACAAAAACATATCATTACAAGAAATCTTCATAATTATTTGAGCAAAAATAATAAACTGCGGAAGTCTTTAACATGTGCTTGGTTACCCACAGATCACATGGTACAGTGACATACATAATAAATGCAGCCAGTAATGTAGCAATTTGTATAGGGAACAATACACTCAACCATAAGAGTGAACAGCAAATGCATATATGTAGCTGCTGCCAGCACACATACCACAATACCTAGACACACTACCACATATGTACAAGCAGGGCAGAGAAGAGAGGTCCCGACAGTCCGTTTCACCGAGGGAACAAACAACCTTCCCTGCCCATATATCAGCCTGGCACTGCGTGTTCCTAGCACTCCTGGTGACACTTATCACCTAATCATATGCATATGGCTGTACTATTAGCCTGTCCAACATATCATAGAAGTTCTGTTACATTCTACAGACTGTCCTAGCTGATATGCCTAAGCCAACCCAATAGCTACCTCAATTCATTGTTTGCTTACCGTATTTACGCAGTAGTTTGACCATTTTTTGACAAAAATATGGGATGCTGGACTTTAAAATAAGAGTCGGTTAAGCCATTCATGAACAATTGCTAATTGCTGTAAATAAATTGTAAATGTACTCATTTATCCATTTTACTCATCTACAGCATGCCCTTTTCTTCAAGAATAAAGGAAAAGGTTTCTGGGGTGTGCGGGGAAACAAGAAAATGACAAGAGAATCTTGTAAATCCATTCATGCACTGTTGAAAAAGACAGGTGCAGACATTATGCAATTTAAAAACTTGTGTAAGGCTTTATAAATAAGGGTGCGGGCATTATGCGAGTCAATGCGGTAATCAACACATCTTGATGGAATTACATCTGGGAACTCATGTGCGAAAACCTACTACTTATTAAAATATATTGCTAGATCTAAACCACTAACTCCTTAACGTCTGTGTAATACGTAAGTGTATTTTACAACATGTAGCTGCTCATAAAATTAACTACAAGAAGCTTTATGATTGAACACTGTCTCAGACTAGGTTTGTGTAGTAGGAACTTACCAAAACTACGATACTTGCAATCCTCCTGTCGGTGCTTACCAGTATTTATAAATGGTGATGTTATACCAATTACACTGAAAATAACCATCATATAAAATAAACCAGATTTTAAAACTGTGACTTCTTGTTAGCAACAATATTTCAGAAACTGTGATATGTGCTAATTATATTGGGATTCTTCTGTAAACAAATAGGATGCAGTTAACGTGATTTCACGATTCCAGGTACGGTGTATGTATGTATGTATGTATGATTGTAAGCTGGCTGCCATTTGGATGGGCTAAAGGTGCAGATGGTACTATAAATGATAAACACGCACGAGTCTTCTAAATGGAGTGAGTATCTACAACTAATGAATTAAAATCTACGATGAGCAAACTCTTACAAAGATAACATTTTTGGATTAAACTACTATCAGTACTAGTTTAATTTCAAAGAAATAAAAGCACAAAAACTAGTACTTCCTTGCGACATCCTATGTTTTCCATATCTAAATTGTGACTGCAATACATAAATGTAATAATTAGTAGCAGAGAAATCATTTCACAATGTTTCCTCATCACAATTTTTGTACTTAATCCTGCCTTCTCACAACAAGTGCAACTCAACAATTTTAAGGCCACAGAAAATCCCACTCAATGAGTACAACTTCCAATGTCTGCAGTGCATAATGACGAACAAAGCAGACGTCTGTACCGTCTAGTACATCACACAGCATGCGCTAGGAACAGGCAAGGCTCTCGCACCCAACAACAACATAATCAAGAAACTACATAACACAACAGCACAGAATGGTGCATGCAACACGTGAAGTAAACGTGTACAGAGTTTTCCCTTTTTCTCTCTCTCTCTCTGTCTCATTCTCTCTCGATATATACACCAGAGGGCGGCTGTAATAAGAACGTTCCTCCGTACGCTGCACCATTTCACACACTCACTTGCAAACCATGCCTTGCATCTGTCCATGACTGGAATCTGCACATCTGGAAATTTTCCAACATTTGAAACTTCTGGTGATCTGCCTTACGCATGTCTGGCATTCATTTTCGTCTCACAGGTACAAGTTTGCATTAAAAAGAAACTTACATACCAACTAGAATGAATACAAAAATTAAGGTGAATAACTACATAGTACAAAGTACTACTTGCTGCCAAGTAAACAAGTTCTACAGTTAAATATGTTGTGATGTCGTTCTAATGCTCTCATTGGTAAATTAGTTACTTTGAAATAATGTGCACACACTAGCCTATAATACCAACCATGTAAAATACAATAATATTTCACACAGAAGAGAAGTAGGAATAATTTATGTAAATATTGTATATTAAAAATATGTAAAGGAAAATATATGTACTAATGATTTTTATAGACGTTATGTATATAATAATTACAATTAATTTTAAATTTATTTCAGATAGCTACTCACCTAATCTTCTTTATTATATCTAAAATGCATTTTCATTTTGCATCTAATTAGGTATGGGTAACAGCATTGCATTCCATACGAGTTCAATTGGAACCTTACATGGTGGCTACATAGGCAATGAACGGTCTATCTACTTGTGTAGAAATGTAGAAACTTGTAAGTACAACTCTGAAAGCTAGCTAGAGGCAATTGTCTATCTACCTACGTAGATATGTAGAAATTTGTTTAAGTTTAATGTAGTAAAACCCTGAAAAACTGCCTGAATGGTACAGACAATCTACTGAGAAAGAGTCACATGACAAGTAATGGAAGTAAATGGTATGTTAACTGTTACCGCTTGGAATGCGTAGGACTTGCAAATAATTGGGAAAAAGTTAAGGGAAGTATTAAGTAATTAATGATCCGGGATACAAATGAAATATCACAGAATAAGAGAGTTCGGTTTAAAAAAAAAAGGAGATAAAATATTGCAGTTGAAATGTATCGGAAAAGGCCTCATCAAAGAGACAGCTGAAGAAAATTGTAAATAAGACTAGTTATCAAGACAAATTGCATCTCAGCCAAATAACTTCCTACACGACAACATGTGCCATAATCTACCGGTACCTTAATTCCAAACACGACTATGTAAAAAAATATATTTTTTAATGATTAAGGAAACATAAAATATAAGATTAAATACATTGAAAACATGCTGTAATAAATAAACTGTGATACTTTATATTCACTTCGTATTCGCAAGAAGTTGCAGAAAACAATATGTGATGCACACATGCACAATTGTAAGTAGTATATAAATATAAATGCTTTCAAAATTACCAATCCTGCAATGATTTGTGCACTAATTCAGCCCACTAGAAAAATTTCATCCGCCAATTGGACTGGCAGAACACTAAAACAAAGGTATATGGCAAGTCAGTAATTTTTATCATAAACCACTTAAATGTAAGTGCTGGAGTGGCATGATTTATATTACTTGAGATTTAAGTGGAAACTAAGGGAGGTGTAGAACAGTTACTTTCCAGATGTGCACCGAACCTGACAGTTGCTGAAACAAGTCAGTATAGCAACATTGTTAAATGTTCAGCTAATTTTAGAATTTAAAATATATTTAGTTTAGCATGTTTTACTTGTAATTTTTGACATTATTTGTTATTGTAGAGGCTATTTTTATAATATAATTCATTACAGTAAAACCATGTAATACAGTGTCATGCCGTACATATTATGTTGGCAGCCAAGCTCATAAAACAGTCCACTACGTAACTTAATAAAGTGGACAGTAAAAATAATGACTTGTAGGCCAATAATTCCTGGTGAGGAATTACGACAAACCTCTCGACTATAACCCTCAGCTACACCAGTGTCGGTGCACAACAAGCGGACAGTTCACAATCGCGGGGGTGTTGGAAGAACCCTCCCGCACGGGGATGCAGCACAGGTGGCCGTCTACCGCTCCAGGAGCAGTGCGGTGTTCCACGCCCCGCACCTCACGTGCAGCACTTTCTTGCCAATGGGGATGTTCACCTTCACCATCTCGTCGTAGCAGTTCTGGCAGCCGGACACGTCCACCAACTGGCCGTAAGCGTTCCATCCGCAGCCCCACACCTTCCCGTCCGCTGCAAGCACAACCATTGCCCGATTCCTTCAGGTGTCCCGGCAACATTCCACGATTTTCGTGCTGCCAAGTATATATATGTACTTGTGTTCTGCTCCTCTCCACGAGAAGTTGGCGCACACAAGCACTGTACCTGGCATGAGGCTGATAATGCAATGATGCTTCACAACTAGGCATTCTTCGTTTATAACAAGGGGAATTGGTGGCCAAATGGTCAGACCATTTGCCTTCCACCAAGGCAATACAGGTTCGATTTCCGGCAGGGGTTGGTTCTCGGATCTTCAGATGTGGGAATCATGCTGGACGATGCCGTTGGTCGATGCATTTTCTCGGGGATCTCCTGCTCCCTGCCCCTTCATTCCAGCGCTGTTACAAACTCACCTCATGCCACCCCTCAGCGCTGCCTGCCCCTTCATTCCAGCGCTGTTACAAACTCACCTCATGCCACCCCTCAGCGCTGAAAACCTCGTTGCTAAGCACTGACCAAACTCTTTCACTCACTCTGTTTACAATCATTTGTGTGCCTCTATTTGTCATTAATTTTCCTTAAATATTAACACTCGTAAAAGAGCAGTTGATTTTAGCATCATGTAAAGACTTGTCTACCAAGTTTACAACTAACGGAGTACAAATGGAAAATTAATGCTAAAATTCATTTCTTTTTAATAGACCAATTTAAAGGATATTACTTTCAAACAGCAGTAAAAGTATCCTGCCTGAAATTCTTGGAAGAATAATGCCATATGAAAAATTTTACTAATTTTTATTGTTAGATTCATAGTATCTAAACTGTAATTTTAATTTTAAATTAAAATAAATAGCAAATAAAAAAGTTCCTTATATCCCAATAAGTCATAACAGATTTTATGAAGAACGTTCGTGTGTGTGAAAGTATTAATTTTAAAATTTGATCCAATGTTATTTTTTACTTCTTTTAAACACTGAGTCCTCATTTTATAGAGTTCCTGGCCAGCTGCATGTGTGGTAGGCAAAAGCTATTAACAGTCAGTTCTTAAACAATAGTGAGAATGATATAAGAGTATGGAGCTGCGACAGAATGCTCGGGCAGGTGAAACTGGAATACCCATAGAAAACAAGCTTGCCATGTCTGTTACATTTTCTACTCGCTAGAATCAGGAGTGACCTCATCTGGAAACAAACACGATTGCTGTGGTGAAACTCGAGTCCTACCACTACGGACCTTCATATAAGCCCTGATAAATTTTTAACTTAATGCATTATTCAAATAGGTTACTGAAATCTTCGTAATTACCTATAAACGAGAAGAAACAGGGTGTCTATAAAAATTATGAACAGCTGGGGACTGTAAATTATGGTGTTTTGAAAAGGCAAAAAGGAGTACTTTAAAACTCAGTATTTTCACGCCAACATTTTATCTTAAAATTTCACAAAAAATGGAAGGGATCAGACATAATTCAGGAAAACAAGAGAACATTTTAAAGAAGGAAAGTGAGGCCAGTTAGGTTATAAAATGTGACTAGTGTATAAAAAGTAGCAGGCAAGTCATGTGCCTTTTCTATATCATACGTTTTCCAGCAGAAAAATTTCTCTCTGGCATTTAATTTATTCCAAATTTTTTCTACAAAAAGAAACTGTTACCACGACCACCACTGACAAAGTGGCATATATGGAAATACACATGCGCGCACACACGACTTCGCTGAGAGTGCAACTGCTTGCACTCTGCTCCTCGTAGTGAACACGTGTGCTAGGTGGTCTTCTAAGCATTTGTTGTGATGCGGCAGAATACAAATTAATGGTGTTAGAAGTACTATACGCACTTTGGAAAACTGTGACTGTTTATTTCGACCAATGGTCTCGTTTACCATTTTTGGAAATTCAGCCCGACATTCGTCCAGTATTTTGTTCACACAAATATTCTGCCATTTAGGAAGTAAACGTGAAGAGAAGCAAATTTACTTCAGGATGTTAGCACGTTGACAAACTAATGAACGGAAATTACAGACTAAACACTGTACAATTAAATTAAAAACCTTCTGCTGTGTTTTCTACAATGTAGCGACAGAGCACATAACCCCAAAGTTTGGATCACCACACTGATACATACGTACATGTTCTGTGTTGAATTATAATGTAAAACCATGTTAATATTATGTTATCTAAAAGCGTCTTGAATATTTTCCGTTCATGTAACGATCACTGGCAAATTAAAAAGTTTGTTTTTCATGCATGGTTTATACAAAAACAAAAACAATTGTGTTTTGGTGTTTTTTTTTTTTTTTCACTAGGACAAGTGTGTTTTTCGTGAATACAAGCAAATTTCAATTTTCACCAGCATTTCACGAAAATTATTATTTCGCAATTGTGAAATTTTCCAATCTATGTATAGCAGACATCAGTTGGGATGAATATTTTTGATCAAATGGCTGATACTGCGATAAATATCTACATCTAGTACAGGAACAAGCTTGACAACCAACGACCCCAATTTAAATAAAAGCAAAGTTGCCATGATTTTGATGAGGTAATGAACATCTCAGGGTGTTTAGCTAGCTACCACACATGAAAGAAACATGAGTACTGCGGAACCTCATTAACACAAACCTTGTTAATACAAAGTTCTCATTAATACAAAGTGATTTTATTCCCCTTGGAATGGGACATGAAATGAAATAATTACTTTAATGTTCAATACAAATTTTGTTTATGCATTAAACCATACAATATCAAATTCTCGAGTGAAAGAAAGGCATTGTGGTGAAAGGACTATTTGATTTGTGGGGATAAACAGAGTGACCAAAATTTTAGAAACATTTTAAGGTTTTAGTGAACACCTGTTAATATAAACCTCATTATTACAAACAGCCAAAATTTTGGTCCCTTCAGGTTTGTTTTAGAGGTTTGACTGTATTTAGTTACTGAAGTGTATGAATCTACTTAAGGCAAAGTTCTTACATGCTCAGGCTAGCCAATGAGACTGCTGCAGAAATTACTGCTTGCACATAACACTTGTGCTCTTGAAACAACACACCTTGAAAGCCATCTTACATTCAGATCCATCTCCTAAGTCAGCTGTTTAAGACCTGCTTAGTTTGTTAACTGCTAAGTGTAGTGAGAATATTAAAACTGCAGTGGAACTAACAACTTTCACCACTGAATTTTCATTACTATGACATGTATACAGAAAGAAACCAAATTCAATCTGCACTAACTAATACACTACAGAATAAATGCAACATTTGTACATGGTGTGATTTTTATAATTTTTTTCTGATATTCCAGTTTGTGTTGACACCAACTCCTAACAGTGACACCAAGCAAGTTGGTACAACAGTTAACATGTAGGACTCACATTCAAGACGACCTGGGTTCGATTCCTAGTTTTGGACATCCTGATTTATGTTTACCATAATTTCCCAAAATCTCTCTAGCGAATACTGGGATTATCTACAGACTAGCTGCCTACACTACAGCAGTTGTGACGCACGCACATCACACACACGTACTAGTTTGTTATTTTTACGTGGTGGAAGTAAACACGAGCGGCGGACTTTTGTGATGGGAAAGTCAAAGTACCATAACTATACAGCAGGTATCCAATTCAATCTTATGACATTTTTATTTTGCAGCACAGTTTGGTAACAGAGTTGCGTGCTTGGCATTTGGAGTAAATTGAAAGTTAGTGCAGCCTGGAGAAAGATGAATATTGAATTAAACACTATAACATCTAAAGCATTGTGTACAATTTAGTTGGTACCAGTAAGTGGAGTTATCCTTAAAAGGTTCATTCATATATTTCTGCACCTCTAGGTATATTTTTTTCTCAGTTGTAGGTCCCACCTGTTTTTCTTTAGATAATTTTATTTAATAAAATGTGCGACTATTTCAAGATAAAATACAGCTTTCCTCTGTATTTATTTGGAGTATACAGTAGTAACAAGAGATTGCCAGGATGTACACTAGGGAAAACACATGAGGTTTGTTTTACTCGGCCTCTCTTAGGCGTTGTAAGAGTTGGGTCAAGTTGACCTGGGTCAAGCCAGGTCAAAAAGAGTTGAAAACTCTCAGAGGAGCAATAAACGCCTCACTTGATTGTATTGTAAACATGGCTGAACTAGCAGATGTATTTTAATAATGAGGAATCTCGAGATTATAAAGCTCGTACAGCTGCACCAAATAATGCACAACAGTGTCACAATCATGGCCTTAGAAGTTCAGGTCTGGACACTGCTATGAAATATTGACCCCCATATGACTGATTTTAGTTCCATCACTATCTGCAAAAATGAATGAAAACTGATGGCGCCACTAGCACACTCGTGCTAGTAATTGCTTTTCAAACATTAAATGTATTATATTTTTAAAGTACAAATATTAGAAACTTACTTAAGTGTAACCAGAATATGTTTCAACACTTGAGTTTAGATTAAAATAACGAACTTCTCTTCACAACAGCCCCACTGCGATAGTGGCGCCAACAGTTTTGTTCAGTCATAAGAGGGTCAAAGATAAAGCACTGAAGATTAGGTGAGTGTCCAGACCTGTACTTCTAAGACCGTGGTCACAATAGTGATAGTGTCTTCTAACGAAATGATAGAAGAAGTTGGAAAAATACACTAAACTTAACTAGTCTGAGGTATGATGATAATATTTTGTAACTTAATGATTTTTATTGACTTGGAATATTAACCTCAAAGAAGTCAATATTCTTGATAGTAACTTATCATTTATGGAATTAAACACATTTCGCAAATATTTCCACATTTTCAGAACTGTCTTTAGACAATACCATTACATACAACTTTTATTAGTTGGAATAAAAAAAACCTTTTCATCTGCCGCAACTTTATCATCGTCATAAAAGTTTAAATGGAAATATTATTTTCGTCATTTTCAAAAATGCCATAAAAAATAAACTGTGTAATCAACAGCAATATGCTCGCCATAAAATCCAGCAGACAATTTGCTCCTTCTTGCCCTCGCAATTCTTCCTCGAGAGGAGGAGTTAAAAGAGCATGCTCTTTTTGACCTAGGAGCATCTTGACCTCACGAGTAAAACACCCTGCACCATATTGTTTCCAGTGAGTAAAATGCCTAGGAATGCCCCGGGAGCTGCAAGAGCACGAAGAGTCACGAGGTCAAGGCCGAGTAAAACAAACCTATGTACTTAATGAAATATCTGACTTTTTTTTACTATATTTGGCTATAGCGAGAATTTACTATAGCGAGAATTTTTTGAGCCATTTAGAGGTCTCGTTATAATGAGGTTTACCTGTACATAAATCACCAAGAATGTCTATCAAATACAGATTTACTGTTCAGACACAGCACTGATGTTCATGTCACCACTTTTTACCGAAGAAAAGACTGACCAATAGTAGAAGATACAAGCAGCAGTTACCTAGGAGCGCGACGGTGTGCCTGGTGCCACAGGAAACTTGGACGACGTGGCGGTCCTTAGT
The DNA here is from genome assembly GCA_003012365.1 of Medauroidea extradentata. NCBI lineage: Eukaryota > Metazoa > Arthropoda > Insecta > Phasmatodea > Phasmatidae > Medauroidea > Medauroidea extradentata. The sequence continues at coordinate 11,835 of PNEQ01033787.1, read as the reverse complement.
CCCCGGCCAATCCACTACCGTGGGGACAGACTGCACCGTGACAGCAGCAGGTCTCTTGCCCTCGAGGCGAGCGCGCTTGCCGCCCACCGTGTTCTCTGAGGGGAACCCCAGCTGGCCACAGTCGTTCCAGCCAAAGGTGAAGAGTTCGCCGTCTGCAGTGACGCAGGCTGAGTGCCATCCGCCTGCAGATACCTGGACCACGTTCAGGCCGGAGAGGGCCGACACCTCTCGTGGAGTCTCCTCATTTTCTAGCTCTCCGTGGCCCAGCTGCCCCCGGCTGCAACACCCCACCTCCGCATCACAATATAACATAACCTTCACTCTGCACCTCACTATACCGTAAACAAAAAAAAAATGCTTTTCCTTGCTCTCTTAAAATCCCATATGATTCCAGATCTGTGTTCACCATGACAGCACACAATAAATTTACCATTTAAATTTGTTATACTGTGGTGATATGCATAGTTGCTGTCCACTTTGGTGTACATAAAAATATTTTGTATTATCATAGTTCAAACATCTTAGCATCATAATGGTTTTAACATAACTTTAAATTCAAACTGTTCTACAATAGTGCAGCATAATTCTTAATAGCCTAGTGAAAAAGTGAATAATGAGATAAACACAACCAGAACCACGGTTTATAAAAATCAAGTTGTAAAAAAAATCAAACTATGTAATCAGATATTTTTGATTAAAATACAATTTTTTGATTTAAATAGTTTTCTTTTACACAATAACTTAATCTCGTATTCTAAGCACTACAGTCTTCTACAGGTGCTTTGTAACCCAAGTAATTTCTGTATATTCTGTTGTTATTCCTTTCATGTAAGTAGGAATGATTTTAATCTGCCAGAACGAATTGAACGTCACGCTAGGTGGTGTCATCAAGTCTTGAAAAAAATATTTTTACAGAACATTTATTTATTCTGTGTAGTTTTGATTTTCAATGCAATTTCCGACGGCGTGCAATCTACATTAAGAGCTTGTTCCAGAGTTTTTTTCAGACTGGTGCCAATAACTCCAATATTTTTTAACCAAAAGTTTCGAAAAAATTTGAGTCAATGTGCAATCACACGATGCACAATACTGTGGACATGTTTTTTAAACTAATGTACCGTTCGCCAGCAAAAAAATAATTTCCTTCATTTTTGCTTATTTTCACAACGAAAAACGTGGTACTTTGGGTAATGAAATCTAAAAAACCGTTCAGTATAATTCTACAAAAAAATTCTGCTACAAATTATAACATATAAGTGTCAAAATTTTGCAGCGAAATTTTTATATGACTATTGGGTAGCAATAAAAAAATGTTTTCGTAATCACTGCAAAACTACGTAACAAGGCCTTAAAGAACCATTTGGCACAGAAAAAGCTGTGAAACTTGTGTTTTTGTTAAAAATTTAAAATAAGCAAGACATTTTTTTAATTTTGTGTTTTAACGGGTAAATAAATATGTAAAAAAAAAATGTTAGGTTAAGTAAAAACTTATTTTCACTCATAGACTTGCATGCACCCCAAGTTTTTTGCTTCAGTCTTACAAGTTTTTTCATAGGAGGAATTATTTTGTACTTTTAAGTCTGCTTTAAAAACATACATCACAAAAAAAAATTTACTATCATTTCCACTAAAGGAAACCGATAAAATTCAATTAATCCTGAAAACAATTCAATGACACCACAGCAACTGAGCCTCAGAAACGATACAACAGAGTAGTTTCACATCAGCTACACATGTTAATCTCAGCTGCCAGGATTGTACCCTCTCGAGGAAAACTTACGTGCCGGTGCCCCAGGAGAAGACTATCCCATTGTCCGTCAGCAGGAGGCAGTGCTCGATGCCACAGGCCACATCCGTCACCCGCAGTCCCGGCGTCGGCAACTGTGTCGGGATTGCAAACACTTTGCCTGCAGCCACAATCAAACACATGTCCTCAATATCTCACTAATAAAGAGTACATCACCAACACAATTTTACTTTCTTAAGTTTCTTCCATAAAAAAATGGATGCAAAGAGACTAGGCTCAAAGGTTATTACCTCATTTACCGTCCAGCCACGAGAACTAATGAGACAGATTCAATGTAGTTTAATACGTAATAAAACAAGGAAACTACATGGTACGAGGAAGTGAAGGAGCTTTATAAAAAATTATGCTTAAAATTTAATAAAAGAAGACTATGAATTGTTTTATGAATAAATGAAAGTTGGCCAACAAAATATTTCCTGTTTAAAATTGATATAGTAATAATAGCTACAGTGCCAACCACTTAGAAGTGTTGCGGCTTCTGTCCGCCATCACGAGGGGGAAACGAAGGGTCTGGGGAGAGTTGGTGATGTTGACATGAGGTGAGCATGGAGAAGTGAAGGAATGCAAGAGTTGGGGGAACAGGAACACCCTAAGAAAACAAATTGGCCAACAGCACCATTGAGCACGTCTACGACACGTGCAAATTGTAAGCAACCCATTATTGACGGAACCTTGATCGCAGTGATGGGAGAAGAGTTTTCTGTATTTGCGCACTGTAAAATTTACGAGCATACGTAGAAGTAAATATTCACCACACTGTACTATCTACAGCAATAACAAAAAATAAATAAATTAAGGGTACCACCTACCACACACCTCACATGCATTACAGTATGTTCGTAAATACATTTTTTTTTACAAAACTACTCTACATGTGTCCATTATGCAAACGTACAAAAGGAAAACAATTTCGGAAAAGGATGGAATGCCAACGTTAAGACACCATGCTCACTAAAAACACTAAGACACCATGCTCACTAAACATACTGTATATAAGTTCTCCGACATAACGAAAAATGGCCTTTTCAGACTTCTTTACTTTAAAAACGTACTAACAGGATGTGCATGAAATTAAGAAATGTACACTGAACTTCGTTATTGACTTTCCACCAATAAAATTATATGGTCACTGCTTGGATCAGCGGGAATCTTGCACACTAGTTCAGCGCTCGGTTCGTTGTGATGATGCGGCATTTTATGCATACTTCACGGTTCTCTTTTTAGCTCCATAACTTCTGAGCCTTTAACACGCAGGTAGGCGCTGCCATTAATTAAAATATATACGTATACACTGGACAAACGGAGCACCCATGAGCTCACAGATGATCACAAACAGAAGTGGCTTGATTTGTGCCGTCAGCTCTGGGTCTACAACCACAATAAGCCCAGACTACACTATTTTGCGATCTGTGATGTTAAAAACCGCAAGAGACATCAGCAGTTGTTGGTTCTATGAGTGCCATTAGAACTTCATTATTTTGGAGGACAGCTTTCATTACTTTTCCCAAATCAATTTTTTTTAGTTCATTAGATAAGACTGTGATAATGCTTTGCATTCCAGTATCTAACATGAGGAAATGGACAGATTTGATGTCGTAAAACACTGTGAAGACTTTCACGAAAGATGTGTTGTCCATCTGTATTTTGTTTTTTCCCATCTGCAAGCAAAATTCTGTAAGTACTTGTGCATTTCTGTATACATGTTTTGTAATTTTTCTTAATTTTGATTTTGTTGAGATTGCCTTTCCTGTGTCATGATTCTATTTCAGTCTTTGTGTGAAATCTTTTCTGTTTCATTAACTTATTTGCCTTAAGCTTTGTCATTTATATTTTTGACTCGCTGTGTTCTAGAATTTTGTTGTTTACTTATGTATTAATTTTTGTTTATATTCTTGTTTTATGTGTGCCAATAGGTAATACCCAAAGTTAAGTAAGACTTTTAAAACTGCTGAATATAACAGCAGTTCCCTTATGTGACAGTAGAGGGTCGTCCAGAACATTTGTTATACACATCAATCACTTTCAAATAATATTTGCTATCCCTTGAATGACAGTATCACTCTAGATATGAAGTCCCCAGAGACAACAACCAACACGTATTTACACACGTTCACGGTTTAAACTCAACACGACAATGTACCCAGAGCAGCAAATTTCTTCCATTACATGACTAATCCTTATATACAGACTGGTTGATAAGAAGACCAACGTTCACAAATCAAACAGCGCAGAGCAATAGGAGCACAATGCAGACTGAAAACCTTACTACTGATAACTTAGAGATCCACATATTTTGCAGGTTGGTTTGAGGCAAAGTTACAGTTCTAATTCCTCTAGCTGTGGCTCACTTGTTCAACTGGGTCTCTATTTATGAAACTCATCCTCGACATCAAACTTGCATGAAAACGCTCACTGACTTCCGCACTACCTTGTCAGATGTACACCTAGCTACTCATTGGAACAGCAGGTAATGAACAACTTTCTGGGGTCATAGCGAGTCCAGTTGGGTATTGCTGTGAAATTTCCAAATTTATACTTGTAACTTACTACCAAAAGCCCTGCTGTATTTTATTTACTAAGACTATAAATTCAAACAAATTAATTTGTAGCAGGATTCACAGTAATCTTATTTTCGACATAAATTGTGACTAAAGTTTGCTCTCAGAAAATGTATGTAACTTTCATGGATTTTGCATAATTACTCGTAAACATCAACATTTGCACTTTACGGTTTAATGTACGCCACTAAAACAAACTTACATACCAAACTGAGAAAATTCACAGTGTATAAAAATGTTGTACGCTACAATTTAAATAAAAACTAAATATTAAATAATTTTTTATATTTAAATAAAATAGTGAATTTTTAAATGAAAATTTTAAAATGCCAACAATTTTTTTAAAATACAAAAATATTTTATATTCTTATTCACTGTGAATTTTTTCAGTTTGATATGTTGGTTTCAGTGGCGTACATAAAACCATTAAATGCAAATTTTGACGTTTACGAGTCATTACGCAAAAACCATGAGAAATACAAAAATTTCATAAGAGCAAGATTTAGTCACAATTTCTATCTAAAATGAGAAATAAAAAATATGTCGTACAAAAATAAAAATATTACATTGAAAATTGCTGTAGACCGTGCCCGTAACTACAGATGGCTTAATTTGACGAAAAATCTTGACTTAGAAATTTAAAACAAGTACTAAACTACAAAATGTCCATAAAAGCACTAATTTCAAAGTCTATTACACTGAGCACCTAAAAATACAAACAGAAAAAGCTTTGGAGCATGCATTGCTTGAACACAGTACTACCACAGCCTAATTTCAAAACACTATACAAAACTACAGCTAAGTATGTGTTGGAAGCCACATTGCTACATATTAATAACACAATTTAACATAACTACTCCACAAGCAAAATTATAATATTGAATTAATACATGCAATACATTCCAGCAGCTTTAAAAGGCACTTTTTCATGGACTTACTATCTACGCACTGTACTTACATTCTGCAGTCGATACAGGTCTCAAAACATTACAATGCACTCAACACAAGTCACGTCTGTTACACTGTTACTGCATTACCATACTGGTGAATTATTTTAACAGCTGTGCATTTCATTACAGTACTTTCACCTGTCCTTCAGAAAGCTTAAAATTTCACACAATTAGAGGTCGACCAATTTTTAAAGTACTTATGAATATGCCTCTCATTTGCAATAAAGATGATAACTGGGTTGCTTATAGCTCTTTCAGCAATAGGAGTAATGGAAGTGTAAAATGAACTCCTATTAGTTCATTACCGTGAAAGCGAAGCATGTAAGATCTGTCATCCACTTCCTTCAGTGGGTGGTTTAGTGCTAACTATTCATGGTATTAACAAACACACAGCGTAGTCCACGTACATGGAGACCATTAATAAAAAGAACACCACACTAACCTCCTGGAGACCCAATAGGGTTTTAACATTTTTACATCATATTTCTCTTTTTTTGGACATCAACACTGAACACATTTAACATTTTTTCTCCTTCTCCCCCTCTCTCTCCAAACCCTCCCCTCTCCGCTCCTTATTTCATTCTGGTTTATTTGTCAAAGCTGGTGTCAACTATCTTCATTTCAATAACTGCTCAAACTTATAAATCCTTTTGTCAACAAACGTACTTTTACTTTTAAAGGCCTCTCCGCCACACAGCAGTTCAACTTGTAAACCTATCTCCCATTCTGAACGGGTCTGCCCATAAACCTCTTCTGCACAGGCTGTATGTTCACGATAATGCGATCACTTTCAACGACAGTCGTACACAAATAATAATAAAATGTGTTTTAGTGTGGCTGAAGAAGTTAACTTAGACTGTAGTGAAATATACACTACCACACTGCTATGTTTAGTTTCTATTAAGGAACAGCAGAGATATACAAACTGGCTAACAGGTAAGACGTGACAAGGGTTTCCACTGCTTACCTACTTTATCACGAATATAGTCAACAACTCTCTGTACCTCATCATGTTGTATCGTCACTCCACAAGCTATGGATGACCTCTGTCTCTACAAACCATTAATTGCCTTCTCAGGCTGAACCTCAAGTGACATATGTTTAAAGATTATTGAAACAATGTATCAGAATATCCCGTTCAACTACTTAGCTGCTGGACAAGCTCGTACATGTCTGAAATTTATTTCAGGCTGCTTACCCACAAAATACAAACATTATCTCCATAATTTCTGACTCCCAGTTGACTTTGTGTTACATATAAGTTTTTACTGAGCATGAAAGTTAACAGTTAATTTATAATCTTAATCCAAGGGGAAAGACAACCACTTTGAATTAATGAGAATTTTCTGTTGATGAGGTTGGAATTGAGTTCCCATTGTGTCAACATTCTTGTACCAGTTGTCAGACCTGTACATTACTGACCGTAAACTGGTTCACTGGTGTATCTGTAATGATTGATGGTAAGCTCCAGGGCCACATATTCCCTTCTACATTTCAGTTGTAAAAAATGTTCTTACATTTACTGCCACATAGATGCTTTATAATGAGCAATTGATGCTTTCGGAGAGAGAATCTACGATGCTCGAGACATGCTCCGACCTCATTGCACTTCAGATGTTTGATGAATAACATAACCACATAACGTTCACAGAAAATGACTTTGATTACATCAGTGTTCCAGTCATCTTTGTTGATTCCCCGAGAGGTAAAACTCAGTATGAACACTTTTCTGACAGAAAGGTTTATAGCAATAAGCAACTAAAAACTGTGAACGTTCTTGCTATTGTTTGTTCCTGAAAACTTTGGCTGGGCAAGTATGACTCATGCAGGAGGTGTAAAGCCCCTCAGCCACGCCACTAGGTTAGCACAGAAAGCAAGCATGCACTAGGACACTCACCATTATTGGGGACAGCCAGACACTCACCATCACGAGAGAGTGCCACATTGAGAGTATCGCTGCAGGCGACTTTGGTGACCTGCTGCTGACCATCGTCGTCGTCCGAGGTGAAGATGGGCAGCTTCTTCCAGGAGCCGTTAGAGCAGAGATACTGCCAGCACTCGCCGTCTTCTGTCGCCACGAGGACATGCCGCTTGCAGGCTGACACCTGGTACACCCCCGCACGTGTCTCTCTTACCTCAGCATGCACTTACCATCCCCCCCCCCCCTTACACAGTTACCTCTAACTTACAGCATGTCTCCTGTTTACCTGGCACAAACCTCATATGCTGAAATTATTTATTTTTATATCACAAGTGAATAGTCATGTGAATACAGTAACTTACTTTGTATCTTACAAGTGGTCTTTATTTCTCGTCGATAGCGAGGTTATTAGAGACACAATGATAGAAACTGAGAAAGGAGGTGATCATGGCCTTTGTTAAGGAGCTGACATTGTACCCTCCCCCTCCCCGGCTCCAGCTGAATCCTGACGTGAGTGCCCACTAATAGGAGTGTAGTGCGACCATAGTGAGCGCTGGTAAGGGGAGAGTGGTAGTGTAGGTGGAGGAGCCATCAAACTAAGGATGAAGGGTTGCCGCCCATTTTCGCCTTTCAGCAAAAGAAGAGGATTCTAAACTGTGCACAGTCCAGCCTGGGCCTATTTATGCACGTCAGTATGTTGTCAAGTGTAAAGTATGAAGGTTATGTAGTGTTTAAAGGATACATGCAGGCAAAGTAGGTAATAATAATAATAACTACAGGATGACAACCTTAGAACTAGTGTATGTTTTGTGCTTGTGATGTAATTTTTTATTGAGGTTCTTGTGCTCACGTTTTCAGATTGCTTTTTGATTTTGGTCATTACATGATGCTAATGTTGACCATGTGCATAACACGTCACCAGCGCACACAACGCTATCCTCATCTAATTGTCAGTGTTCAGCATGGCCGGATGTGTTAGTATGCAAAGGAATTTCACACTTGACTTATAACTGATCACCTATTTTCTACACCGGAACCTTTGTTTAATTGTTCACTATCTCACACACTCTGTTCATGGCATAGTTTTTTGGCCAGAAACTAACTTAAACTTAAACTTAAGAATAAAAATTATTTAAATTTTAAAAAATGTTGAAACTAAAAATAAAAATTTCAAATATTCAATATTTTTTTTTAAATACAAATAATTTTTATTCTTTAATTTTATGAGCATGCCATTGTAGCCTGCAATGTCTTTATCCACTGTAATTTTTTTGAGTTTGGTATATGAGTTGGTTTTAGTGTAGTCGTTAAAACGGAAATATGCAAAATATGACTTTAAAAAGCCATTACGCGAAAACTATAAGAGATAAAAAAATTTCATAAAAGCCAAATTTAGTCACATTTTGTGTCTAAAATAAGAGAAAAAATATATGGTACAAATAAAAAATAAAATAATGGTGATGAAAATTGCAGTAGACCGCGCCCTTATCCTTTTGCCGCCAGCACAGGCATTTGAACTGCAGCGCCACGTAGCTGAGGACTACCACAAGTTATTTCTACAGCGACAAGTGGTTCATTTCTATATCAATTTTCTCTTGCCACGATGAGAAGTATTTTCATTTACAATATTTAATTATCCGTGCTGCATGCACCTGAGAACACTGACAGCACATTAGCAGCAAGGCACGTGTATATGCATTTGTACAAAACTGCTGATATCAGTAAATGCCTGTAATCAATTATTTATATTCTTTCACAAACGCCTGAATGCGTGTGTGTGTGTTCCTGGCTCGAACAGGGAGTGAAGAAGGTAAGCCAGCCACACAGCCCTTAGGAACTTTGGCAAACCCTATACGCCCTGAGATCTCTGTTCCCGACTCCACTCGGCTAAATAGCGTAGTGGCACCCACTTCAGCATAACTACGTCTATTTTTCAACGACTTCTGCGGCAGAACGGCGTCTGAACCATCCCAGCAATTAACTGGAGAAATTTCGAAAAAACCATGGAAAACTGAAACTAGGATGGCAGGAGCAGCAAAGGATTGAACCCGGGTCCATCAAAATGAAGGTTCAATACGTTACAATTATGCCACTTATTGAATCAAGAAGAAATTAAAGTGTGATGGGTGACATAGCCTCTTAAATAAATTTTCTTATGTAACTATTGGACACTAACCCAGTCTAAAACATGCTGCTCCTCTTGTTTAATCTTTTAAGGGAGGGGGGGAGGGGTTAGACAATTTTATAGTATTTTCAGTTATTGAGCCAAGAGATTTACTCAAATTGTATTACATATCAAAATTTTCTTTTCAACAAAGCATAGGATATATTCTTGGTAAACTGCTTGATATTAATAATAATGGCATCTGTCATTAATTTGTCACTCAGAATCATTGCAAGAGAATGCCTTGTTACCAAGTTTTGCAATGATTTATAAAAGATTTTTTTTATTGCTACCTAATACTCATATCAAAATTTTGCTCCACAGTTTTGAGACTGAATTTTTTTAGTAGAAATGTACTGAACGGTTTTTTAGATTTCGTCACCCAAGTACCATGTTTTTTGTCGTGAAAATAAGCAAAAATGAAGCAAGACGAATGGTACATTATTTTTAAAAATGCATCCACAGTATTGTGCATCATGTGACTGCACGTTGATTCAAATTTTTTCAAAGCTTTTGGTTAAAAAATATTTGAGTTATTGTCATCAGTCTGAAAAAAACTCAGGAACAAGCCCTTAATGTTAACCTATAATTCTCTTGCAATGATATTGCGTGACATATTAATGAAAGATACCATTATTATTTATGTCAAGCAGTTTACAAACAATATATCCTATGCTTTGTTGAAGAGAGAATTTTGATAATACAATTTTAATCAATGTTATGGCTCAAAAACTGAAAATGCAACAAAACTGTCTAACAATCCCCCTTAAAAAAACAACTACAGCAAAAGCAGAAGAAATAAAGGGTCATGACCATAAAGCTATTGAAATGTGAAAATTCATAATTTTATATTTGTTTGGGATAATGTTAGTTTTGTAAACGTTATAAGTGACTACATTTCCTTCTTACAGAAAATGTTTAGAATGTATAATATTCCCATAGTTGCGTTTCAAAGTAAAATTTGTATGATTATGGCTTCATTTACCCAACAAAAACTTGCACACTTACCGAAAAGAAATAATTTACACTGGAATTAGATGTAAGGGGCTATATGATAAAAGTCATAAAAACTAAATTTTTAAAAAATAGCTGAAAATAATAAACATTTTTAAAAATAAATTTGTGATATTGTTGGTACACTAAGAAACAAAAACCACTATAAATAGGACAAATATTTTGTTTTTAACAAATAGCAGCATTTCTTCTGATTAAAATGATACCAATTTTATATAAATGAAAATTTTCAATTCATTATGGTGTAAATCGGCGGTAACAAGTATACATTACATTTTATGACGCGACAAACTGCCACAGCGTATTGTCGAGTTAACAGCTGACAGCCTCAAGACCTTTCTGTCCTACGGCTCTTGGGAGACATGTTCAAATATCTGGAACAGTTCTTTATATAGGCTACCAAAGTGCGCTCTGTCATACATTGGGGGCATTAGTGAGACACACACTTGTTACGGTATATAAAACTGTTAAAAGTGATATTTCTAATGAAACAATTTTAACGAGCCCTCAAACAGTCATAAGGAGGCATGGGAAAAGTTGGGGCAGGACAATCTTAAACTAACACAAACTTGAGGCAGCATTACTTGTTACAGTAATTTTCTGTAAGCAGCTAAAAAGCAGCAAGGATTCTCAAGCAACTTACATGCAATACTTTCTCTTTGAAAGGAAGTTCTAGCTTCTTGAACACTTTGCGTGTTTCCTCCACGAAGCCAGCCAAGAAAATGTCATCTGAAATCAGACAAATGCAGTGACTGAACAAGGGTCTGGTTGCCACAAGTAACTTCAAAACAGCCAAACAAGTCAACTTCACCTCAAATCAGTAAAAACTGTCTTATGTAACTTTAAATTAAAATATTTTTTTTTCTTTTTAAATAATTGTAAAAAAATTACGGTTCTTAAATATATTACTACAACATATGAGTAGGGTTGTGCGATATTGCGATATATCGCATGTGATGCAATATTTTTTATGCGATATATCGCGCTGCGATATCTGCGATTTATATCGCGCTGCGATTTTTGCGATTTATATCGCGCTGCGATTTTTGCGATTTATATCACGCTGCGATATTTGTGATTTATACCTCTCTGCGATTTTTGTGATTTATATCGCGCTTCAAACTATATAGGTGCAATTTTTGCAACACAGCATAAATTGCACTGTGATATTTTGTAATGTATGTGGTGCAATATTTTTAAAAATTTGCTTCATCGGTGGTTGTGCAATTAATTGGGGTGTGACATTTACTGTGATGTTTTGAGGTATTACGATATTTTATTTTTTCAATAGCGCGATGTTTATCAACCAAAATTTTTTACGATGTGATAGTTATCTATACTATGGTCTATGTTTAGGTTTAAATAAATGTCTCAACTTCTAAATGTTATAGGTGCCCTTCGCGATTTGGGTGTCACTGATT
>PNEQ01033786.1:0-35649 GCA_003012365.1 Medauroidea extradentata | reverse complement strand
AGTGAGTAACTTCAGGTGTTGCAAGCTTCTCCAGGCTGTAGGATTTCTGGCGCCGACGTTGTGGTTGATCGCTTGCTTCATGGAATTCTCTCCATGACGTAGGTTATTGACGCACGTAGGTCAGCCATCACAGGGGGTTGCTTAGGGTATTGCGCCGCGAAAGTAGTTCTGCTGTTGCGCACCTTTTGTCCCCAATTATATTATTTGTGTGGATAAACAATTTTATTTCAATGTAAGACCTATTAACGGAAATTTTGGAATCCTTTGTGAGCTGTGTTTAAGGGTAATTTTGCTGGTTTTGTTGAATTTTGGATACTGTTGTATCACTCCGCCGTGTGCGCTATTTGTTACCATGTCCGTTGCCGTGAGAGAAGAGTTGATGCCGGGCGCTGGCCCGAGGCGGTCGTAAGTGTAGAACAGTTGGTGCCGGGCGCTGGCCCGAGGCGGTTGTTAGTTATAGAAGAGTTTGGGCTGGGCGCTGGCCCGAGGCGGTGGTGAGTTGTGACAGTTGATGCCGGGCGCTGGCCCGAGGCGGGCGTTAGTTGTAGGGCAGTTGGCAGGAATAAGTGATCATTACCTTGTTTGTTTTTTATTGAACTCGCGCTCAGACATGGTAACGCCGGACAGCTGACGGGTGTAGTTTATTTTATTTTTGTTTATTATTTGTGATTTGTAAACAACTGCCCTTTGTACACATCTGTCAAAGTTAAACAAAAAATAAATCAACCTTTAACTGAGTGAATTGTTATTGATGAAGTCACGATGATTGGTTAACCTTGAAATTAAATCAAACTGAGCTATCCGGAGCACGCGCAAACTTCACATAACCTCAACACCAACTGCAGTAGACTACAACAGCAATAGTCCAAATAGCAACACACAGCAAGACGCAGAAGGGACGCGTCACAATACAAGTTAGATATTGCAACCGTATTTATCGTAAATTAATAAAATTGACAACAGTGATCAAAATAATCCTATAATTATGGAAAAACTAACACTATCCTAATGTTTATTGGACAGTGTTGCAGTCCCAGTTGAGTAGTAGAAGTTGGAACTACTTGAACCTCAAATATGAATGAATAGTAGAGCAGATGATGGCTTGTAGAGTGTGGCGATGAGGCAGGAATGTCGGAAAGAGAAGGAGGGTGGGGGTATGACATGGATCTCACAACCACAAATACCCAAAGAAGCGAGCATCTTCTTTTCTACCCCACCTGCCATACGCGAGTGCTTGGTTTGGATACAACTGAGCAGCACACCAATAGGCCTGCGTACATTGTAACTGCCCAGAAATAAGTCTCATATACAGGTACCTGCATTGTATAGTGGATTATCATCACGTTACATCAGGCTCTAATAGAGGCTTCACGAAGTTTTGTGCCATTTGTTGTGTTAGGCAATATCGAACGATGAAGCTTAATGACTTGCAGGAGAAAATGTTTGTTTTCATATTCCTTACATTATAAAATTTTGTGAAATTCCAGCCTGGTTCTATGCACATTTTGTAGTGTTCCAAGCACAACAAATCAGAGGAAAGAAATGCTTTCTACGAAATGAGCACGTTTTATGTCTCCAGTAATATTGCTAACAAATTGTAGCTGCAGCAAAATTTTACAAAATCATGAGTTTACAACATTTGTGATAATTACTAATGCTGTCACCAAATATATGCCTTGGTTTTTTTTTCCTATGCTACAGAACAAAATGCCCCGTGTAATATTTGTACAAACATGGTACATTGAAAATCTCAGTATAAAGTACTGTACTTCAATATATTATAAAGTACATATAATTCCAAACACCTAGTAAGAGTTTTTAATCTAGTAACTGTTCAGTTTAACGTATTTTCAATATTAAGTATACAATTTTTAGTTCCCTTCAAGTACTTTGTAATGAGATTTCACTGTAGTGGTAATCACTGACAAATTTTAAAGCAGTACGTATTATGTAAGGTTACTATTTTAATTAGTATTAATAGAGCAATGAAATATCGCCAGCGCTGGTTTCACTTTTACTTGAGCTGCAATCATAATAAATTAAAGAGATCATTTCAACAAATTACATTGTTCAGTCTTAAACAGTAAGGAATGAGTAAATTGTTTTCAAGGGTTCAAATAAAATAAAAATACAGACTTTTTTCCTGAATTGGATTGCAATTTCAACCAATTGCTAGTACACGTTTTTCTGTTAACTACGGTGATAAGTGTAGACCTATAAACACACATCTAAAATTCTACACACTGGATGGCTTGAATACAAACAACCAGTTTAGGTTGTGGTCGAGCCTCTGTTATTTCACAACATGTGAAAATATAATGAAAGTAATTTTCGACAAAGTTATCCTCTTTGGCCAGTTTTATGTATTGCATATTCGGCGATCATGTTCTACAGTGACTGTTTAACTTTATCACTGAATACAATTCAGTGAGTGAAGCACAGGCCTCACACAGCTGCGAAAATTTGCTTTAGTTATTTGCTTCATCTTTTTTTTTAAGCTTGTGAGCATGGACGTACATAATCGCTTGTAAACTCAACGCTAGCTCTGTTAGCGCATGAAGCAGCATTGTGTTGTTAGTATAAAATAAATAAGCAGGAAGCTAATGTAAATACATGTGTGCTGGTAGTCTGATATAGGTAGGAAGGCTCAAGTACAAAATCAAATAACCAGGACATGTTTCAGATGTCTATCTCTATTACAAAAAAAATTGATTTTAACTGCGGTTTCATGGTTACGCATTATCCATTTTACCAGTCTCCTGGTATAAGAGGTTTTTTTGGGATATCTACACAACATATTGGCCAACTAAGCTCTACCAATGTTACCGTATTACTGTGATCTATAATAAGCAATATGGTATGTTAGCAAGAATGTATATTTGTTGTATAGTACTACAATTGTCTAGCCGCCTTCAATTTTACTCCTTGTATATTGATGGTTGGATCCCGGGCCACAGTTAAATAACATTTTTCAACTACTCTTACAAATAGATCAGTAATGGAAACTGGCAAATTATGAAGAACGAATGCTCCACGTTCTGCTGGTAAATTTGATACAGCATTGCAAAATCGAAACTTGCGCTGTCGCTCATCAGCGTGGCCTTCTGATGTGGACCGCGTAATACACAATTATTTATTTTTATTGTTACATACTTTTACTAAAAATATTTTGGAAACTAGTTGTAACGCTTCAAATACATTTTGGTTAAGTTATTCATATCTATAACACCGTAAATTTTCACTGTTCCAAACATCCTCATATTTTGTTATAGTAAGAGTTGACAGACACCTTTGAGGAGCTTTTCAAGGGTTGTCACTTAGATGACCAGGTGCAACATGAAATTTGCATCCACCTCAAACAACACGTTCCTTTCAAACCAGGCAGATAATGACTTTACAGCCCTGTCGCAAGTACTAAGTATTATTATTATTACTATTTATGATTACTATTATTCAGTTATTATTATTTACTCAATTCTCAGTAGTGTTGATTCACTAAAGCATGGGTAAGGAAACTGCGGCCCGCGGGCCATTTGTGGCCCGCGAGGTCGATTTGAGTGGCCCGCCACATCTTCTCAGAAAAACATTGGAAATGGCCCGCGAACATTACTGTACTGAAGTGACCGCATTGGTCCAAGGAATGTTTCTTATAGTTTTATAAATGTCAGCTTGCACTATTACATTGCAACAAAAGGCGAAAGAATAGTAACATATCATTATAAATGACACACTCTTTGAATAAAAAAGGTCACGCGATCATGTGAAGTCGCGGCGAGTGGTATTATATTTCCTAGGTTTATTCTTATCTGTACATGTGTCTCTCGCAACTTGGTGGCGGCAAGTAGTGTTGTTTTTCACAAACAAAAGTTTATATTATAGTAACTCTGTACCTCAACGTTCCTGCACACCCGATATGATTTTTCTGCATTTCAACTTATCGGCAAGAATAATATTTCCGTCTATCCATTCTTTTTTTTTTTTAACTAAATGACCTGCTGAACGCAGTGTGTCCCGCATTTTACTCGCGGTCGGTTGGCAGATAGTGCGTTACGCCTTTCCGGCCACTAGCTCTATTTTTCAGTTGAAAAAAAATGGCGACCTCATGCAAGAAACGAAAGGTGTCAGATGGCCGCACGTTTCAAGAAAAATTGACTCAGAGTTTTTATTCGTGAACGTAGACGACAAGCCAGTTTGTCTTATTTGTGGTTTTTCGGTAGCTGTTATGAAGAAAACGAACATTGAACTGCATTACACAACAATATTTTTAATATTTTGTTCAGTATTTTTTCTATGAAATGGCATTTCAGTTACATTCTGTGCTACTGTTTCATAATTTTTATGCTTACATTTTGTGGTGGCTTCTTCGAGTATTGAAGCAGACATACAGAGACTTGTAGCAGATATGCAGCAGCACCCTTCACACTGATATTATTTATGTGCACAAGAACATTTTCGCAGCAAAACCATCAGTTGGTGAGTAAGTTTTTTTGTACAAATTTTCTATTCAGTATTTTTTTCTACGAAAAGGCATTTTAGTTACATTCTGTGCTGCTGTTTCATCACTTTTTATGCTTACGTTTTTGTGTTTAATTTGGTTATGTTATTGTTATATTTCAAAATAATGTTGGTAGGCATTATAAAAAATTAAAATATATTACTCACACATAGAATTACCCCTTCTAGAAATATTTAGCTTTTTATAATATAGGCCTATAGCTTAATACAAAAAATACTGGCCCCCCGTACGAAGTTGAGATATGTATTTGGCCCTCAATGTCAAAATGTTTCCCCACCCCTGCACTAAAGTGACTTCAATCGTTTGGCTCAGTTTTTACTGTTCACTAGATCAAAACACCACAAAAAAATTTTTTTAGTCCTGCAGTATTTTTGTGAATCCACCAAAATAAAGTGTACTAAACAAAATTTTCAATTCCAGCTGAAAAAAGAATTTTTACTTACAAGTAATGTTGTCATGAATTTGAGAGATCCATGCTAGTTTAGTAGTTGAACAGCTCTTTACTCCAAAACGATTCGAGCTGGTTTTCTGGTAGTGTTACCCGGAATTATTCCCTTTGGAGAACATGAGTTTTCTGATAGTGCTCCCATTGCATGACCTTTGCATTAGGTCACCACTTTATCCTTACTTCAAACCGTTAAGTTGCAGACGCGAGTTTTCGATTATGTAAACTATTGCTACAAACTACTTTACTGTGACTATTGCTTTAATCTTGACATTTTATTTTTTGAATACAGATAACTGTGCTAGTTAAATAGGGCAACCAGAAATAATTACACTAGAATATTGTTATATTTGTTTCCTTGTGTAGAAGACAGATTTCTCTGATTTGAATTCGCTAGTGACCAACATATAAATATTCTGTGATGTCACCATTTTAATGAGTCAGAGGCCTATAAACGAATGTCATATTATGTAAGGTAAGGGAGGCAAGTAAGACCCACTTACGAAACAATGGCTAATAAATATTTAGGTATTGATGATATACAGTAATGTCTAATAGAGAAAATGATTGTTTGTCTCCTGCATAGATATTGTACAAACTGGCCAATATCAAAAAGTTCTGGTAACTTTAAAAATAAAAACACAAATGTATGTAACTGGGTCATATTACCTGCAGCAGCATTTAATAGAGCCCATGTTAAAAATATGATAATCAATCCAAAAATAGCCAGAAAAATTGTAAATTCTTCACATTTAAAAGACAAAAAGATAGCAGAATAATAAAAAATTTATTTCTTACACAAACAACTAATAAATCACATTTAAAATAAATTATATTATTGCAATTTTTGTAAGACTAATTAAACTTATGACTATTTTTAGACACTACCGATTCAGAGTAATAATGCAGATTTGTTTAAAGTTTGAAAAACTAATTATCACAAATATATTCTTAAAGTACAGCACTGCTTTAAGATCATAGTTAAAAAACAATCACAAAAAAAAACACCAATTAAAACTTCTAATGGATGAGGAAAAGAAATACATTTCATCAATTGGATTGTGAGGCATGAGTCAAAGTCATAAAATTCTGATTGTTTCAAATTATTCACACTTATGTGCCTCTATAACTAACATTAATTTACTAAGTCAAAATCATATCCACCAGTTAAAACTATCAACCGAAATTAAAAACAAAAGAACCACAAACAATAAAGTTAAAGATTAAAGTAAAATGGTGACAATAAATCACATTAGTTACTTCATTACGATTATAATATGGCCGTCAGCTGTAAGTCCACTACATTTCTCGTTGATCCAGGTATTGCATGAAAGACGTGTCCTCATGTCTGCAACAACTCTTCACTAGTTTTTGAGGTGGTTGGTTGAATCATGGTTGCAGTGGGTTGGACAGATTCTTTTCCGAGGAGATTTCTGTTCACGGTTTGAGCTCTTCTTACTGAGGATTGTGTGATGCTTACATTTGATGTACTTAAAATTATGACAACTTCAGAAGATTTGCCAATCCTTCAACATGGTTCCCACTCTTTTCAGCTAAAAAATTTCAAGCACTTTTCAAGCTCTTTCAAAGAACTTTCCCATACATTTCAAGGACCTTGAATTTTTTTTTTTTTTTTTTCGAAAATTCAGTACTAGTAAAGCATAGCTTATATTATTTATTCTTCTTTCACACATTAATTAAACTTAGTAAAGTAACAGCTAATAAAATAAAAGACCGTCACCACCATAACATGACCTACACAATTGTAACAAATTGAAGTTGATTATAACCTCGAAGGTCACCTGAAGTAACCTTTCTTGTGCTTAACAGTACAATGTTCAATCATGCTGTAGTATTACAATTTTAACCCTTTCTAGACACAATTGTGCTTTAAAATTGTCAAGGATGCAGTATTAAATTTGTAACATCCAACATATTTTATGATTTGGCATGTGCAAGCACACAGAGACAAAATGCAGGTAAGACATGAACAATGAATGCATCTTACTTACCGTACCAGTACTACTTAACCCACTTTCTGTTGCAAGAAAGTTAACATTATTTAACTGTAAAAATAAGTTCACTATTTTAAGATTCACTATTGGACAATACAATAAACTGTAACAAGTTAAACCATGCTATTTGCATTTAACTTTTTCCGACATTTCTTGATCTTTCTTTCTATATTTTGATGTTCAAATGATTTTTCTTTCGCAGTCTTCCTAAAACTATTTGACTGAATGATCAGATTTAGATTTTCTGTTTTTTCTGCCTGTTCAGCCAGGTCATCAGTAGGTTTCTTAAGGGCGCAGGGAACTGCAATTTTCATCATCATTATTTTATTTTGTATTTGTACCAGATATATTTTTTTCTTATTTTAGACACAAAATGTGACTAAATTTAACTCTCATGAAATTTTTTTATCTATCATAGTTTTCACGTAATGGCTTGTTAAAGTCATATTTTGCATGTTTCCGTTTTAACGACTATGCTAAAACCAACTGATATACCAAACTCAAAAAAATCACAGTAGATAAAGACATTGCAGACTACAATTACATGCTCATAAAATTAAAGAATAAAAATTATTTTTATTTAAAAAAATACGTTGAAACTGAAAATAAAAATTTAAAAAAAATCAATATTTTTTTAAAAATACTAATAATTTTTGTTCTTTGATTTTATGAGCATGTCATTGTAGCCTGCAATGTCTTTATCCACTGTGATTTTTTTGAGTTTGGTATGTCAGTTGGTTTGAGCGTAGTCATTAAAACGGAAACATGCAAAATATGACTTTAGCAAGCCATTACGCGAAAAACTATGAGAGAGAAAAAAATATTTCAAAGAGCCAAATTTAGTCACATTTTGTGTCTAAAATAAGAAAAAAGTATCTGGTACAAATACAAAATAAAATAATGATGATGAAAATTGCGGTATCCACGCCCTTAAGGATGTCAATTGGTTATTGAAGTGGAACCTTCTTGAGGTGCTTCCAATTCTTCGCCTAACTCAAGACTTCTGATTCTTTTCCTCCGTACTAATTTTCTTCTTGTGTTCTTTTTATAAGTACAACATATACTTCTGTCGAGCTCCAGCAACAGATGACCTCAACTCTTTGTTTAGGCACACATTTTTGATAACAGCACAATTTTTTAATTCTTCAATTATTAACCTCTTTGCTACATATGACTCTTCTTTCAGATTTTCTACTTCCAAATGGCAATTTACAGAAAATACTAGTTCAACAGTAGCTTGCCCATGTGAGAAAATTAAAAGCAGTTTTACAACTGGCCACAGTTTTTCATCCTTTTTGTGCCACTCAGGTGTGCGCGGAGGAAAATATCAATTGTAGAGACAGCAGGCTCGAAATCACTAAATAAAGTTCTGTTCTCTTATGCACTTGTAAGAAATTTTTGTATTCATGTAAATTTTCATCACACAGCTTTTCTTGAAGTTTTTTGGCATTGACAAGAATCAAAAGATATTGTTTAATTTTCTTATAGCAGCTGTTGCTATTAGTTACTATGAATCCACGATCAAGACATGAAAGGGTTTAAACAAAGACATATTTAATAGAAGTCTTGCCAACTAGGTTTTTAACAATCAAGAAAATGACATGTAATCATTTCTCTCTTCTCGGCGTGTTAAGAGACTGCCATGTGTAATATATACAGCCACAGTTTCTTAATATCCGATTGAAGCCTAACAAAAAATGGCCATATTAGAAGACGTAAAAATAATTATCTGGGGATAAAAAAAATATTAACTTTTAAGTATTATTTTCATATGAAAATAAATACTACACGTACAACATGGTGATCAACAGCCCCCAGTGATCCTCGGTATTTAAATTAAAACAAATAAAACGTAATGTACTCAAAATTCCATGGCAGGTAATAATGCCCACTCAAAACACGAGTGGGCCTTACTTCCTGTTGCCATGAAATTTTAATTTTATTTGCTACATAAAACTGACTTTCAAGGTATGGTTTTGTTGTTAATTAAAAATACACTGACATGCTATTTTGCATACAATATATGTATTTCAGGTGCAAAACTATAAGGCAGTGGTTCTTTAAAGGAAAAAAGTTATAAAATGACACTCACCTCCGCATTCATCTACGCATGCTCTACAGAAAACAATTGCGACGAGTTTTAAACTACTGTCTTTACACAACATCACTAGTAGCTTTGTGGCTATGCTGCTAGCAAAGAGGTTCGTAACATTTTAAATAACAAATGGGCCTTATTACCACCTTACATCCCACCCACACACTCACTCGCACCCACACACTCACTCGCACCCACACACTCACTCGCACCCACACACTCACTCGCACCCACACTCACTCGCACCCACCCCCATCCCCACCCACCCACACTATATAAAACAACAGTGTGATTGTTAAATTTATAAACTTGAGGAAATGTTTTAATGTTTTCGATAACTATCAATAGGAACAAAAAACTAAACACGAAGGCCACTTATAAAACAATTACTGAGGGTGTAAGGTGGTGTAGACAGTGCGACAAAATGTGACATTGAGAGTGGGGACAGCCGAAGACTATCCATAAGCCAAAGACACCGTCTATCATCATCCCAACATGAGTACTACTAGGTTCAATCCCAACAGGAGACTTATAGTCTGACTACCAAGATATTGCGACACTACTAAGAAAATTAAACATGCATACCACGAGATACGACGATATTGAGAAAATAATGTTAGCACCTGTCCTATTCTTTGCACATAATTACGATTCCAAGCATAGGTTTGCGCATGTTTGCTGTGCGCAAACAAAATTATACACTACTCAATCAATAATTTAGCGGCTCTTCTGAGTTATTGCAAAGATGCTATTACTTTTAAAAGGTTCTTGCAATAGGTGCAAGTTACGAACTAATATTTCGGACACACGTCATTGCAGCAAATAGTGTGTCAAAGAAAACCAGAGAATACACACAAACAAAAAGACAAGTACACAAATAAAAGGATTTTGTTTGCAACTGGCAAACACAGGTAAACATACACAATTACATAAGGAATTCAGTCAATAAGTTACAATATAAATTAAATGAACACAAACTAGCACCCAAGAAAAAAAACTCAAATTATTCCATAAAAGGAATTAATTTACAAACTCAGTTTGTGTTTATTCTCTGGTTTTCTGTAACAGACCATTCGCTGCAGTGGTGTGTGTCCAAAATAATTTTTTAGTTTGTAATGGGAAGGCTATGTTGTCTCTGTCAATTTTATGCTATTGAAGTTAATCCAATAGGCATTATACTGTGCATTGTGCAAATGCATACACGGGTAACATTCATATAAACAAAAATGTGTATAGTTTTAGTACTAGGGCTAACTAACGGAAAAAAAAAACTACGATCGCATATGACAGTGTCGCTCAGGAAAACACGTTTAAACAGTAATTTTGAACTTCTCATATAAATATTCTAATTAACAGTTGGTTCTTGTTTGTGATCACCTTTTCCTGCGTAAGGAAAATTCCAACATATTTTAAATTTATGTGTCAGTGTGATGGTAACGCCTTCATTGCTTGTCAAATCATGTTTGAGAATCCTAGGTGGCACGCGCAGCTGTAATAGCTGTAGATGTTCATTATAAAAATACTGTTACGATAAATCTTCCTGAAATATACCACCGTTCATTAACTCACCCAAGCATCAACTGACTTGCTTAAAATAAAGCTGCAGTGAATTGCGAAGTACAGTTGCGGTTAAATGCGTTATTAAAATATTACTTTGAAATATACACATTAAATTTGTTTTATATACTTCCTTGCAATTATATTACCAACACTAGTGAAAACGTAATTTAATTACATAGATAGTAATAACACATCACATGTTTTAATAGCTCGACGCACACCTCATCCATAAGTAAAGTATCGGTCAATCACGAGCGAACTGAACCACTCGAGCTTGCCAATCAGTTCGTGCCACTGTCGTTAAGTTGGGGTGGAATGTGTTACTCTGTGGACACGTGAGTAGGCAGACAAGTATGTCACAAGAAAGCAACACACTGTCTACGTACTGAACAGATGAAACAGCAGTGTTTCATACTACTGTTCTGCGCAGACCTCTTCCCCACTTTTCTTAATCCTTGTGTCAGTTAAGATTAGTTGAAAATGCAAAAATGATGTTTGCTGAATCTAAGGATAGTTCTACTTAATTGATATGCGGCACCGCAACTCCTTGCCTTTGGGGCGTGTTAAATGTAGGCACATGCACAGATTATCATTTCCTCCAGGCATAGCTGATAAAAGAGGCGAAGGTAACTAAAGCTATTCCACCAGTCCACTATCTACACTCAAGTATGACAAGACGACTGGTAAAAGACGATAACGTGCTATCAATATCTCAAGTAGACTAGCTGCTCGTGCTCCTCTGATATGCTATGACCGAGAACATGATAGCAATGCACAAAACTTATTTTGCAAGGAAGGACAGCAGACGATTGCGAATAAATACAAGTTTTTACACATTATGTAAAATTTTTCTTATATTTCCCGCTGTGATTCAAATCTCAAACATTTCCCGCTTGCTGAACATACAAACAAAGTTTTTTATTGCCATGGGTGTTATACACAAATATTGTAAAACTCTGGTGTTAAGAAGTTCTCACTTAAAAAGTTTTCCCCTATAATAAGTTTGAATTATATATTTACCACTTCCATTACTACAATAGTAAATTTACCCTTTTAAGAAGTTTTTCCCTGTTAATAAGTTCAAATATTTCAATCCCTTCAGAAACTCCTAAACAGAGTTTTACTGTATATTTTTAATTTCTGAAGTTCAGAACTAGGGTGTGGGAGTTACAGTCGCATAAATACAGTAAGTTATGTTGTATCCTGTTAGAATGTCATTAGATACAACTGTATGAAAATCTTTTTTAGCTAAGTCAATGAACACCAAAATTATTTCTGTAACAGAGTTTACTGAAATCCAAGAATTAAGTAAGATTTTTTAAAATTGTGTTACTGTTTTGTGGAGGTGAACAAAACATGCACACTGATTTATCATCAAATTTAAATACATTGCTACAGTTTTTAAAAATTTTATTTAACTTTATTAAGAGCTGTATTCATCTCCAAAGAAATTTAGTTTTCACATCCCTTTCGGGAAATTGCATACAATTTCTTTCACTTTCATTTTGTGGGTAATATGTCACTTTTGAACAGACCTAATTTTACTTGGCCTTAAAAATTCTGTATTCAGATGAATATAAGACAATACATTCACCGAGAAACCTATTTACAGATATGGAGGTTACTTATAATAACAGCGTACTATTTGAGGCAACATTTTTAAATGGCATCTAATTATATTAAAGTATGTAAGGTGGTATTTTACAGTACTGTGCTGTATTTACATGTTGCACGAAGCACTTTCATTTAAAACAGGTAACAGGTAACAAACTTCAATAAGCGAAACATTTCTACAGTCTTTTTATTGTTTCATTAGCATCACAGACATGGAAGTTTTTTTTCTTTCACTAGTGTGTGATGGGATGATTCCTACCAGTGTATAATGGCAAATTGTATGTGGATTTTTGCTACAAACTGTGAATTGATGATGTGAGTCCACATAAGCCTCAGTGTATTGCAACACTGTTCCATCCTACGATTCAAACTCCCTGCCTCGGCCATGTGAGGGTCCCGTCGGAAATGTTCGTGCCTCCCACCTCTGTATGCCGGTCACTTCCTCTTCTCCCTTTCTTCTTGCCTCACCACGCCTGACTGATCAGTGTGTGCGCCGCAGCTTGAGTGTTAAGACGACTCACTCGCTCCCCCTTCGTTCCCTATCTGCTCGTTCTGTTTGACTCGGATCTATTAGTTTTGATGCTTTCGCGATTATCATTGTTATTTAATACCTTTTGATTCCTTATTTGTTGTCGGGCTGGTGGTGTACGATGGGATACCGAGTTAAAATTAATGGATTGGTGTATTTAACCTTTTCAAATTGTAAAGAATAAACTTGTAATTCCTATTGTAACATCTTGACCAATACACGTACGTAATACTCATCTCTGCTAATGTTTGCAATGAATTTATTTACGTATTAGTAATCGCACTTCTGTGCTTGTCGCCCTCTTAACTTGCATTTGAACCACCTATTGAACCCTTGCTTATTTTGAAGTTTCTGAGCCAATATACGGGCTAAAATCTGTGCGACTCTGCTACTGGGTTTGATTCCCGTTGGTGGCAAGTCCTGTTTGAGATTTGATTTTTGTCCTTATCGAGTCTCATTTCGGGTGTTTTGCCGCGCAAGTGTTGTAATGTAATAATCACTGTGTGTGCTTGGAGTTTTGGATATGGAGGGGCTTGGTGGAAATGAATTTGTGTACCAGTTAAGATATTTAAGAGTTGAGGGAATATCTGAGCGAATCAGGAGTTGAGTTTGATGACAGCAAAGACGTATGGCACTGCATATTAGAGCTACATACAGCAGAGCCCCGATTTAACGAACTCTGGAATAACGAAAACAGCGATTTAACAAAAGGATTTTTGGAACTATCAAAAAATAACCAAAAAAGTATGAAATAACTAAGAAACTAGATAAAATAAAACATTAAGTGTTGTGTAACTTCACAAAAAATACATTTACTGGACGCAGTATGTTAATTTTTCTCCGTATATAGTGTTAACCCATCCGCCGAGGAAAAAAAAAGTTAAAATTTGTTGAAAACTTTGGCCACGGGAGTGATTTTGAGCTGAGCGCGCACAGTCGAGCAAAGACATCCGAGCCTAGATCCTCATCCTGGCGGCTGGAGAGTGAACAAGCTTCTAGATACCCAGTCAACACAGCGCGGCAGCAGACAGCACAGGTTTTAATCCACTGATACCTAGTTCTTTGCGTCTCCCGTCAGAATGTGCTACCGTGCAGTGTGCTTTACCGATTAATTCTTTTATCGATAGAATGTAGTGGTGTCCAGCGTGATTACTTTCTGCCACGTCCTGTGATAAAACCCGCGTATCTATAAAAATAATAAATGTGTTATATTATTTATGCAGACTTTTAACAACGAATTTATTAACGTAAATAATATGTTTTGTCAATGCTAAAAAATGCTCGAGTGCAAAGTATTTTTAGCGAGTAGCACCCAGTTTGTTTTGCGAGTGCAGCGACCTGTCAGTTACACAATTGGCTGCCACTGCGCGTATTTATTATTTTACCATTATTTCGCAAACTTTTACTTCAGTTTTCATTGCTTTTTTTTATTGAAAATTTCCTCCATTTTCTTGGGTGAAGCAAGAAAGAGACGGAAAGAAAGACAACTCAACTGTGTTTATCATCACTACTCACGTGTTGGTGTGCGCGAGCAGGTAGCCTAACTCACCGGGCACACGCTCAACAAGTGTTACACTGGCAGTTTTTAAAGTTTTTTTCGCTGAATATTTTTCTTTTACGGCTGCGGCTTACCTACTGATGGTAACTGCCATATGTTATTGTTGTGAGCTATTATACTTTTTTAAAATTACCTCCATTTCTGACGAAACATGCCGGAGGATTTAACTATTTATTTTTTGGGGGGAGGGGGGTGAAAAAATATAAATTTGGATTTAACGAAACATTGATTTAGAGTAAACATTTTCGAGTCGCGAGGCATTTTGTAAATCTGGGTTCTAGTGTATTACATACATTAATTCCTTCCATACGATTGGAAGGTTTGACTCGAGTAGTTTGGTGCAGCGGTAGAGGGTCCGATAACGGCCGTACAAAGCGTCCTAACAGGGCGGTCGAGTGGGGTGGCACTGCTGCATGTTGTAGAGACAGAAAACATGCTTGCCTTTTTGGTAGCCGTAGACGTATAATAAGCAATAAGTACTTTTGTCAGCACAGGTTGAAGGTTTCGCAGCTGTTATTCTCTGCAAAGTTATTTAGAGTGATGGTCGTTATGAGAAATTTAAAGCTCGTTTGTTGGAAAATGCTGTTTCTTTGAGCGTGTGGTCGTCAATGAAGAAGAGATATGTCTATCGTTTACAGCATCCTGATGAATCAGTCTTGTTGAGGGTTTTGCACAAGCGATGAACTTGTCACGAGCCGAGAGTATGCTTGTGGGGTCAATTATTGACTGTATGATGCCAGAGGCAGGGAATTAATTTGTTTGTGTGCCTGTTGACAGTTTTGATGGTTTACGAATGCTTGGCCTCGAAATAGAGCGCGAGATGCATTTAGAACACGAGTACTATTGAGTAGTTCTCCCAGTCTCTAGTATAGTGCCTAATATTGGGCCCAATTTTCTGCTTCTTTCCTCCAAAGTGCGCTCTAGACCTCAATAGAATGTAATGCAATCAAGTGTGATGACCTTGAGTGTGGCACCCGATGGGACTAAGGTCCAAGTCAAATGGGCCATTGTCTGAAAATGTTTAGTGCTATTTCCCGGCTTTAGTAACTGTTCTAAGTTGTTGACACCAAAAAAACCATAGCTGGAGCGGAGGTTGATCCACATGAGAAGCCAGTTGCTGCACAAGCAGCACTTCATAACTCCAACTTTGATTCCTGCAACACAACTGCGATTTCCACGTAGGCATGTAACCTCAAATGGCAGTTACAGTTAGGTGCTTCATACCATCTTCTATAAACTACTAATAAACACCGCGCAAAAATTACGCCAGTAGTAATTATGAACAGTTTGTTTATATCACATAAAAATATTATTATTGTACGTATACTTCACAATAAGAGAA
This sequence comes from Medauroidea extradentata, assembly GCA_003012365.1. Taxonomy (NCBI): domain Eukaryota; kingdom Metazoa; phylum Arthropoda; class Insecta; order Phasmatodea; family Phasmatidae; genus Medauroidea; species Medauroidea extradentata. Next base: position 19,975 of record PNEQ01033786.1, on the reverse strand, counting down.
AATAATTTTTCTTTCAAGTTCGCGACGGTATAAACACGCGCGCAATGCATCTTTCCAACTTCAAAATTTCGTCGCATCACACTGTAGTTACGGATAAGTCATACTCATTAAAACAGCTGAAAAATAATTCTAATTTCAAAAAAAAAATTCTGCTTCCAAGAACACAAAAAAGCGCTGAATTTTGTTATTGGCTCCTGTAGTGTTAATTGTGACCAACTGCTGAATCCTCAGTAAAAACTGATTTTAAGAATGTTTATGCATAATAGCAGAGAGAAACAACAGTGTAATACATGTATCATGTTTATACGCTTGAGCAAAACATATTTGTCCGCTATTCATTTGTAAATAATGACAGAAATGTACACTCAACATTGTAAAATTTTCTCGTCCTCCGTAAAACGTATGTATTTTCTGTACATTTTACGGATAATCCATAAAAGTTGGCAGGTATGAAATTGGTATCGGTTGGGGACCGATCTGTCAGAATTAAATAGAATTCATTTAGATCATCTTCCGGCTCCCACTGTTGATTCAGCCCTTATACATTTAGGTAAAACATTTGTTTATTCTATCATCGATTTGAATTCCAGTTTTCATCAGTGTTTGTTGCACCCCGATTGTCAGAAGTACACTGCACTTTGTACTCCATGGATGCAGTTTGAATTTAATTGTATATCTATGGGAGCCTGTTTTGGTACGCAAGCCTTGTTGTGCGTACTAGATCACGTCCTGTCGGACGTAAAGTTTAAGTATGTGTATAATAATGTTGATGATGTTATTGTGTATAGTAATTCATTTGAGGAAAATTTGATTGGTTTTCATGATGATTGGTTCGTTTGCACCAGGCTGGTTTGATAGTTAATCCCGCAAAGGTCACATGAGCTTCGTCATCTGTTAAGTTTCTGGGTTACATTATTTCAGAAGGCTGGCTGATTATGGATCCAAGCCAGGGGAGTCCAACTGTAAATTTCCCACGCCCAGAGACAGTTAAGAGTGCATCAAGATTTGTTGGCCTATTAGGGTACTATGTCCGTTTCATTCCACATTTTGCTGAGTTGGCAGCTCTCCTTAATCAATTTGAACCATACGAATGTTACATTTGAGTGGGGCATACGAATGTTCCATTTGAGTGGGGCGATAAACAAAAGCCGAGTTTCACAGCTCTTAAGGCTGGTTTAGCAGTGGCTCCTGCGTTGCATTTGGCAGATTTTGACTTACTTTTGTTCAACATGTAAACACAGCTAGTGTAGCACTGTGTCAGTGCCACGATGGCAAGGTGTTACCAGTTGCCTTTGCTAGTCAAAATCTGTCAAGATCTGTCAAGAGTCGGAGCGTAAATTAAGTGCTTTTGAGAAGGAGGCCTTGGCGTGTGTTTGGGGTACGGGTAAATTTGAGATGTTTCTCAGTACCGTCAAATTTGATCTGTGTACAAACAAACCAGGCTCTGTCATGGCTTTTCAGGCACTCAAATGACTTTGTAAAGTTGGGCCATTGGGCTTTTCGACTTTTGAAATTCCATTTTGTGGTCATGCATGTCTCTGGAGCAAGGAACTTGTCGGCGGACGCATTCTCATGCATGTACTGCCCAGAAGATTATGAATGTGATTTGGAGGAGTTGTCGGCTATGTGTTCGGTGTTCACGACTCATAGTTCCTTCTATGTTCGCTTACGTGATGCCCAGGTTGCTGAAGCTGAAGTCACGAACGAGGTGATCTCTCGCCTAGAACATTGAGAAATTTTGCTGTATAGTGTGTCCGAGGAGCACTATGTCGGCCGAAGAAGCAGGTTTCGTCATTTCGTGTTCCTTTGTCTTGTCGGCCTGAACTTATGGTATGGAGAATTTTCATTCTTCGGCTCTTGGAGGACATGTGGGACAAGAAGGTATGCTGAAGAAGATTTGTGCTCAGTTTTATTGGCCATGCATGTCTCTGGACATGAGGATGTTTCTGAACCGATGTGTATTGTCTCATCGAGCTAAGGCTGCTCTGAATTCTAAGGTGGGTCTTTAATCTATGGATGAGGTAAGTTATTGGTTGAAAACCTTGCATTGTGAGTGTTTGGATCTTTGACACATTCACTGAAGGGAAGTCTGTATATTTTGATCGTTCTACATGTTTTCAGCAAATTTGTGATCTTAATTATTGCTTTACGCAATGTCAAAAGCGTCACTATAGTGCAGATTCTTGCTGAACACGTTTGGTCCACTTTGGGGCCACCAGTTAATTTGGTAACTGACAATGCTACTTATTTTCGTTCTGTTGGTATCAAAGATATGAGTTTCAGGTGGGCCAATAATCACTATTCGTCCAGTCCGTGTTTTCCCTGCGGGAATCAAGTGAAGGGGTTCAACCGTAATTTAAAGACCCCCTTGGCGGCACTGTACTATGTTCAGCAACGTGACTGGAACCACTATCTTGACCTCGTCAACCTTTGTTTCAATTCAATGGTTCACGGGGCCACTAAGCATTTTTCGGTGCACGTCATGTTGGGCAGAGATGTTATACATTCTGATGCCAAGCGCGAGTTTCTTAGCCATGAAGTAATGCGGAACTTGGCTGAAGCCCGGAGTTGTCTCCAGGTTCAAGTTAACGCCCGGCGAGATCCTGTGGATTACGCCGTGGACCAACTGATGCTTTGCAAGTCCTTTCAGCTACCATCCCGAGTCAATCAGGTCAGTAGTAAGTAGGCATGTGCGAAGGTATGTTTTTAAATGCGAAGCGAAGTCGAATCGAATTTTGAATTGTGCGAAGGAATGTAGAAGGAAAGTCGAAGTCGAAGAATTTAATTTTTTTCACATCAGACAGCAAAGAAAAAAAAATTTATCACAAACAATTGGTAGTGAAAAAAATATTTAAATATATCGTATTTACTCATGTAGTCTAACAAATTTTTTTCTAATGATTTTTTGGGTTCAAAACAGGGGGTGCATAAGATAAACGAGGATTTTTTTTAAGTAAGATTATAACCTCCATAACTCGAAATTATATTACGGAATACTTAAATGTCTACGTATCTGAACAAAACCAACTTTAATTTAATGTAACATGAACACCTGCCTAACATTTTAGGCCTATTCCCTTCCAACCGCTAGAAGAAGCTATTATTAACAACCACAAATTTCCACTTTGTACAAGAGTTTAATTTCTTTGTTCATTATCGCCGATGACAAAACTAAAATTACCGAAAATGGCAATTCTGATTTAAATGAATCTGCAGTCTTTACGGTTTAAGATTAAGTCATAATAAATCGCCGCAGTAATATAGAACGGGAAACGTAAACAACAACATCGTTGGCAACACCATAGATGAATGAGCAACATGGAGGCACCACACTCCGTTAAGACTTTCTCATTTGTGATCGGGACCACGGTCATAATTCTAAGACTGTGATCGGGACCACTTTAATGCTGATTTTACTCTAAAGCTTGCAGTACTACCCGTATGCAGTTTTCTATGAATCTTAGTTCTGTGTTGTTTACGTAAAATATATTCGTGGGAAAGCAGAAATTACAGTGGTATTGAGCTAAAAAAAATGTTTGATGCGTAAGGTGTGTAGGGAAATATTTTTAATATGTCAGTTATTTAGAATATTTCGGTGTTTGGAAGTCTGGATAAATGGTACTTTACTGTACTTACTGATTTACTGGCTACAGATATTGTTTTTGTTGCGCCAACGTAGTTTTGTTGGATTATTGTGCTGCTGAATGTAGCCTAAACAAAATAAATAGTTCACCACTGTGCCATGAATTTGAGTTTTTAAGTGTAAGTTATACAGAATAATACAATTACAAATAAACAGAAAATTACCTGCTCCACAGTTTTGATGCGAATTGTGATTATCTTCACCCGACTTTCAACTCGAAGATTTTTATTGGTCGAAGTCGAAGGAACAAAAATTTTTGATTCGACTTTGACAATGCGAAGCTTCGCACACCCCTAGTAGTAAGCTGCTTTTACCTTTTGCAGGGCCCTTTTGCATCGTGAGACTGTTGGGTCCGAATACAATATTATTGGCAGACCCCAATTTGGTTTAAATAGCGCGTAAGGCCTACGTGTCTCACTTGAAGCACATTCCCGATTCAGATGATTAAACTAATGTTTTGATGGATCTGGTTACGTCTGTAGAATAGTAACTGGGGCTCGAAGAACCAAGACATTATCCAGTTGTCGACGTCACAATTTATGCGTAGTTTACTGGTTAATGTTGGTGTCCGAGTATTGTGATTGGTGCCAAGTAGTATGTGTTCGTGTGGGCCCGTTTGTGTGTGGTTTTGTGTTTGTGTTCGTGTGGGCCCGTTTGTATGTGGTTTTGTGTTTGTGTTCGTTTTTTAGGGTTATGTTATGTGATATTATTTGTTGCTTGTTTGTGTCCATCTTGAATGGCCATCTGTTTAAGACAGACGTGCCTATAAACTGTTAATTATTTAAATACTTATTAGTTATAGTATCTATTTGATGTTCGGTACCTGAGCAATATTTGCTCATTTATATGAATTACACGAGTTTAAGAGGATTATGTAATTCTAATGATTTGGCTTACAGTCCAATTTGAATATTAAATTGTTTTACTTTTATATTACATACTTTTCGAACCTGAGTTATTTATAAATATGGGCTAGTGTTGAATCATTTGTACTAATTTTATGAGTTTTAGTAAGCTAGATAATCTCTATAATATGAATGTTGTGTAATTTTGGTAAAGGTTTAAAAGTATGATGAGTTAGTTATGCCTTTACCATGGGGTTACAAATTTAAATTTGTATACATTTTAGTGATGGCCGATGTCCGATTACCGATATAGGATATCTGCATTATCGGTACATTTATCGTTAACGACAATCGGCAATATAATATCGGTACATCGGTCACAGTCATTATCTCGGCTAACTCGCACATTATTCCTTTACTCCTACCATCTGAAGGTGGCAATGTGACTGAAAACAATATTGATTTGAACTGTTTACAACCAATTCATCATTACTAAAGTTCATTTCACAAACTTGACAAAATTTAGTAAAACGGTAAAATGTAAACAAACATAACAACCGAAAGAGTTAACAAGCCAAAGATTTCTAGCAGTAACTGCTTAAAAATCTTTACCGCAAATCAATTATATTACAAAGGTATAATAATTCTCTCTTAAAATACACACAGCGATGCCGTAAAACATAAAAACAGTCATGGAAAATTAGTTATCGCTAAACAACAAAGTGAAGATCGAAATGCTATTCCTAAATGCAAAAAAAAAAAGTCACAGAATATATGTTTGTAGACAGCGTTGTCAAGTCTTTGCTGAGACTGCTCTGCTACTCCAGTGCTGCTGCTGTATTCTATGAGTATAAGCTGCCGAATGGCATGTAGCGCAAAGTACAACAGCAGCGCTGTGCTCAAGGAATGCAACCTGTATTCCTCTTAGTTAACTACGTTTTATGTTTCTCTGAGGTTGGCAATCCTTCGGAGGTCTTTATTTACAAATGCCGGTGCAGAAAAAAGTTGTTTTGGTTACGTTTGTGAACATTTATGGCGTATTCCAATTACTGCACCCGAATGCTCCCGGTGTGCACCCGACGGGTGCCGCGTGTTTCAATTACCAGAACTTCCGTTAGGAGCATTCAGATTTTCGTATTCCAATTGAGAGTTGCACTCGATGGGTTCGCACTGGGAGCAGTTTTTGCCGCACTGTCTCGAGAGACGGTGCGGCAAATGAGTACAGTTATGGCGGCGACCTGTGATTGTGTAAACAAAAGAAAATGTTTTCTGTGGGGGAATTTACGCAATTATACGAGTGTTCGGAACTAAAAAATGCAAAGAAGTTTATGTGATGCAAACATACAGTGATTATTTTAATATCTGTGTTCGTTATTAAAATGATAGTAAGGTTAGTAAGATCGAGATGTCTGCACATTTATTTACCAAAGATCAAGAAGAAAAATTGTAGTAAAGTAACCTCTCAAATTTCGTAGGATTAAAATTTGGCTGTTTTGGAGTACCTATGGTTAAATCATTTCGTGATTCAAGTTATTTGTTGCCACAAATGTTTTACACTGTAAGTGTGGCGTGTTCCAGTTGTTGGAGCATAAACAATACACACGTGACTATTGCATATTTTCAGTTTTCGGGGCGCACCGTGTGCACCCCCGGAGCAGTCAATTGGAATATGCCAGTAGTAGTAGTACCTACTCCTCAGCCTCAAACTGAAGTGTCAGCATTGCAGCAGATTTGTGCAGAAATGATTCAGATGTCAGATGCATCTCAAACCACAACTGATGGACCAAATGAATTGACTCAGTACTAACAGAGCTTACTATTCCACTGTTGGATGACCCTTTGCTCTTTATCTTTTGAAGTAGAAGCTATGGAGGTTGACTGTGGCATTTTCAAAGTGTAATGACTGACCACACACATATCAAGTTGATATTATCAACACATTTTCAAGCTTGTATTTTATTATACTATTCTAGTGTCTAATTTTGTATTTTATTAGTTTTTTAAAGCAACGTTTTACTACTGTTATTATAGTCTAAATGAAGAACAGTAAAATTTTTACTACTTTTTGATGCAAATTGTTTATCTTTTCAAACAGAAAACAAGATTTCCTACAGATATTTAAAATATCGGTTTTCAGGTATCGGATCGGCAAAATCTTGCATATCGGAACATGCATCGGTATCGGGTTTTTCCAGTATCGGGCCATCACTAATACATTTAATAATCAAGACGTAAAGGTTATTGATCAGATGATGTAAATTAAATTGTAATGTAAACATTTTTCAGATATTATGCACCTTGCTATTGCCAGCAATCAATGTTATTATTTTGATTTCATGTTTGCATTCGGTGCATCGTGTTACGGGGCGCTCCTGACCCTCTCCTTACCCTTAAGGAGGAGACTACTTGGTTTTTCTGATGGAGGCATTGAGAGACGTGATTGCTGAGACAGTATGCATTCACGATACTTCATTGGGGCTAACGCTTGGTTATGTCATACTCCTGGACATTGTGAGCTAGGCTTTGACGGCTTTGCAGCAGTGCTTTCCACTTGACGTTCTTCATGTATATGCTAACTATTGCTCTCTTCAATTCCCCTCCACAGACTGTGGGATTGGGTGGGGTGTTATGCTAGGACGATTCCTGCCAGTGTATTAATGGCACATTTTATGTGGATTTTTGCTACAAACTGTCGATTGTGATGTGCGCCCATGTAAGCCCCGGTGTGTTGCGACATTGTTGCGCCCTACAATTCGAACTCCCCACCACGGCTTTGGCCATGTTCGAGTCCCGTTGGAAGTTTGTACGCCTCCCTCCTCTGTTTGCTGGTCACTTCCAATCCCAGACCTGCCAACTTTTACGGATTGTCCGTAATCTGTATGGAAATTTCGAGATATTACGGACGTATCTGAAAATTGTACGGATTTTCTGTGTGCCGGCGAAATCGCACAATTTTCCAACGCCGTGCTACCTGGAGTACCTTGAATATCGTATTTATGGTACGTGTATTGTACTTTATACTGAGTTATCGTGATGTAAATAACGAAGTAAGCAGATGATACCGTACTTTAGAGAATGTACTACATCTGTAGCCATTATACCTTACTATTTGTCTCTCCACTATAACTCAAACTGCAGAATCGAGCCAGTCAGGTCAAATATTGTTGTTTCGACAGTCTGTTGTTTTCAAAATGACGTTAGTTGTGGCTCGTCTGTTTACATGCGTTGTGGTATGCAATTTTTTGGATTATGTGAAGCTAATTTGACTTTCATATTGACTATTTGCGTGTACTAATTAAAAAAACGTAGCTCGGGAAAATGTGAAGAAAACGAAATCATAAGAAAGTTTTATCTCGTCGCGTATGTGTAGCCCGGCGACGTTCTGTGCGAAAACAATTATTTTAGGCAGTTTAAAAACTTTTAATTAATTATTTTAATGGTAGATTTGAGGTCAGGTGCTTCCTGTATCAACAGTTGCGTATTTAGCATTCGCAAAACGTAGGAATATAAATGAAATTTAAGACGTGAAAATATAACCTCATAGGCACTGCTGTGCAGTGCTGTGTTGTGTTTACCCAGCGTGTTGTGTTCACACAGTCGTCAGAAAACGCGGAACTGTGCGGTACTGGAAATTGGTTAACAACCAGGTAATATTAAAATGGCCTTCTGTGTGAAAAAAAAATTAAAAACTAATCTTCAACACCTAACCAACTACATAGGTATGTGTAAATGCTTCAATAAATATTTAGAGGGTTATTTGTATTTTATTCTGATACAACAAAGTACTATAACATTCAGTAGTTTATTTCCCTATTAGTATTCTGTGTTTTATGATGTAAGCAATGGTGGCAAATAATTTTATAGTATATTTAAAATATTTGTGTGTTCAGTTTTAATGTAAGTAGCTTTATAGGCCAATATTATTAATACAATTATTTTTTAATAGCAGTTAATTAATGATGGGTCGGTTCCGATTCTAGAATCGATCAATTCCAACGATTCCACTGGAATCGAAATCGAACCGAATCTCTGGTTTTGGAATCAATATGACCGATTCTTAAAAATAAACATCCCAGTGAACATATTTTAGTTTCACATGTATCACTGATCGGCCAGAGTGATTTTGTGTACACACGGCAAACTATTTGAGGTTTCTGATATTATTGTTGCAGATATAGCGCACGAAAATAAAATTCTAATTCCATTGGTAAACGTCAACTATAAAATAAAAACTTGTTCATCAATGATTGTCGTCACATTTGTTTAGACAATTACGTTGCATTACATTCAGTATCAAAATAAGTACTCATACATCATGCTGGACAGCTACTAACGCCTATATCCCCAAAAATAAAAACTACAAATCATCGCATCGCAACGTTTTGTTTACGTTTGAGCTGGGCTCAGCCAGAGTTGATGTATGTCTGCCCTTATTGTGTGGCCTCCCCCCCCCCCTTGACTTCTGGTATCTGAGTAGCCGAACGATCAGCTGTGACTTGGCCTCGTGTGACGTCGTTCTCTGACGTAGCCCGCCCCTCCTCTCTAGACCTTCGGCTGTCTTCGGCGGACGTCGTGCCTCCCCTCCCCGCCTCCCTTCTCTCTCCCTCCTTCCCGGCGTGAGCCGGTCCCTCGTGGCCGGAGAGGAGTTCAGTTAGTAGCGAGCTCTCGTGTGGGTTACCTGTGCTTGCTCGCGCCAGCGGCTGCACATCCTCGTTGACTGGTAAGTGTTGTTTTCTGTTCGCGTTTGCTTAATTTACATTTCTTTCGTTACCAGTCTTTGCCTAAACTGTCTTCGGGGATGTGTCGTCGCGGTCGGGAGGCAAGTATGGGGCGAGCGGTAGGCTCGTGCCCAGTTGCGTAATTTGTGCCTGTTAATAGCGGCATTGACCATTTCTGTTAATGTATTGGTGTTTTTGATGCCTGTGAGGCTTTTTCTTGTCACTTTTGTATTACTGGTATAACAGTGATTGACTTCGGATTTTGTACTGATTAAGCCTGGTATTGGCTATGTTTACTTATGTACCCGGATTATTTCTGACAATATATCTTGAGCATTTTATCGGGACTGTCAGTTTAATTGCCGTAGTGAGTTGAACCCTTCCCCAGTGTTCATGTTGTGTGCGTTTGACTGCTGAATATGTGTTCAAGTCGTGCGGAGGTTAGGGTGAGTGCTCAGGTGTGGGATTGTTCCCCCAGGTATTAACGGCCGTGTGTTTACACGTGTCTGTATAGAGATTACAGCACACGTTTCTAGACCAGAGATGTTAACTACGTTCAAGTCCGAAGTACGACAATACCAGAATAAAATGGTTGCCGCAAGAATGGATTATAGTTAGTACCAAAAAATTCCACTAGAATGAAAATGGAACATCATAGCGCTACCTACTAGTTTCATAGTCCGCCATCTTTAGTGTTTGTCTCGTGCGTGGACTTTCCCAACTGAACGTAGCATATTTATGACGTCCCAAAATATTAATGAAGTTTGTAAACACTGCAACGGTAATGAACGGTAGCAAATATGTACCGTATTTGCCGGCATATAAGACGACTGTTTTTACATATTTTTGGCCTTCACAAATTGCTACTCTTCTTATATGAAGGTGCAAAAATTTTTGGTAACCTAAAAATCGTTTGAAAGCTAAGCTGTAAGCTATGGAGTTGTATGATTTTTCAAGGAATTGCGTTTTTCCTCACAAATGAAAACGAGTCCGCCATTTTATTTAATAAAATTTACGGTACAAAATTTTGATGAGAGTCATTCATAATAAAAGACACTTCCTCGCAGTGAAGCGGCGATCGATGCAGCTGGAGCGCGTGCCGAGATACTTTGTCTCGCCAGCCTACAATTCTCGGGCAGAGAAAACGAGGATCTAGGTCCGCATGCTTATATCCTTTGTCTCGCAAGCACAAAACTCTTGGGCGGAAAAAACGAGGATCTAGGTACCGTACCACACATTCATGTGTCTACCGTCTAGTGCTAGGCTGGTAGACAAAGTGCCAATGCAATGACCTTGCAAGCAGCTGTTGTAGCCCGGCGTTGCCATATAGTACGCGGCGTGCCTCAGTCCGGTGTTACCAAGTCGCGCACATCTGTCGGCAGCTGATATCGTCGACGACGCCGTACATTTCCTTGGCTCTTGGGCACCCGGAGGGCAGTAGTCAATGTTATTCGTTTGTGTGTCTACTATGATATTCATAAAACGGTAATAAATGCATTGAACGTATTTAAACTACATTTTTAATGTTTCTGGCAAAGGAAAAAAATATTTTTCTGTCGAGGTATTTCAAAATTAGTAATTTGCTTTTTTTTCAAGATTTTGTACCTTCAAAACCATGACTCGTCTTATATGGGGGGTCGTACTATATGCTGACAAATACGGTAATAAAATTGTTCCGTCGTTAGTTGTAAATCACTTTTTAATTCACAAATATTTTAAAATGTATGTTGGCAAAGCAAAAAAATATTGATTTTTTAAAGTACGACTCACAGAAGCCGAAAACAAAAACTTGAAGAGAAACTGAACTTGGAAAACTATTGTATTGATCGATTTTATAACAACTAAAAGATCCTATTTACCGGTAAATTTTTATTCACAATATTTACTACGTAAGTACCAGTAAATACTGCTGATCACGAAATGTGTTCCCACTAAATGAGCATATTCAATTACAGTATGCACAAAATTAGGTTGCCAAACAAAACCAACCTTAACCTCCAAGGTCTAGTAAATTATATAATTTAGTCAAACTGCACAGATCTAGTTTTTCTAAACATACAAATAGGCCTATATGTGTGTTTTATGTATGTAACCTAATTCATGTAATTGCATTTCTTTCAAAGGGACTATGACGGTTTTATGTATAAGAAGATAAAATGAGATAAAATAAACTTAAAAGAAAGCCTTAGAATCGAACTCGGAATCGAATCCCAATTTTAAGAATCGATGTTGGAATCGGAATCTGTGTATTTTAGGAATCGATCCAACACTACAGTTAATCATACACTGCACTTGAAATGCCGCGTTTGATTTACCTCAAATTTTAAATATTTTGAAAATCTTACTGATAGGACTCTTTGGAAGTTGGCAGGTCTGCAATCCTTCCCCTTCTCCTTCCCTTCTTGCCACGTCACGTCCGACTGGTCAGTGTGTGCGTCACGGCTGGAGTGTTACGACAGCTCACTCTCTCCCCCTTCGTGTCCTGTCGGCTCATTCTGTTTGAGCTGGTAAGTTATGTTCCCTTCTATTGGTTTTGCTGTTTTTGCGATTATTATTGTTCTTAAATTCCTTTCCATTCCTTATTTTTTGATGGGCGTACGGCATACGATGGGGTACAGAGTTCAAATTAATGGGTTTGTGTAAATTTATCCTTTTTAAATTGCAAATAATAAATTTTTTAAATTCCTCTTGTAACATCTTGATCAATACACGTACTACTTAATACCAGTCTCTGCTAATATTTACAATGAATTTATTTATTAGGAATTGCACTTCTGCAGTTGTCGTCCTCTTAACTTGCATCTGAACCACCTAAAGAACCCTTACTTATTTTGAAGTTTTCGAGCCAATTATGGGTATCTGTGGCCACCAAATGCATGACAACACTGTTGTGTTGATATGATCATAAGTTCTGGTGAGCGCTATGCACATCTCAGCTCTTCAGTTGACTTTTCGCTGCTATTTTGCAGCGCTGTGATTATGCTCACAATTGATAGTCTGATGCACTGTAGAGTTACGAACTGTTTGTGGTACACATACTGTTTTTGAAAACATCACAATATGAGAAATAGTATTAATAGTTGTGAATAAAAAAATTAAAATAAAACATGATTGAATGAGAAAAATAACAAGGCACAAAAGTACACCAACCAAACAATAGAGAAAAACATACAGTATAGTAGTCACGATTCACATTTAAAAGTGACAGTTGCAAAATACGCAAACAGCACAACAATTGTGAGGCAGAAAATGTTTACTAATTTTACTATTGATTTTTGTTTTTGTGTCAACATCAACTAAAATCATTGCAAAAGTACTGCAGAAAGACAGGTTTTACTCATCAAAATCTGCAATCCTTATCAATATTTCAAAGCAAAATATCCAAGCTGCATAAAATCGAACACAGTCTAAAAACACAATGACTGTAAAAGACTTCCAAAAAGCAGGACACAAACACCTTTAAGAAGGGAGGTTAGGAAGAAAGGAGAAGGATTCCATTTTTTGAGCAAACCACTTGCTTTAACAGTGACAGGAATGAGATCGCACGGCTGGCAGCAGGAAATGATGGAAAAGAAGGGGAAGGAAGAGAGGAGTGTGATAGCTACGGGTGCTAAGGCAAACAGAAACAGATGAAAGTGTGCATCACATTGTCCTGAGTGGCGCTGCAAGCCCACTTCACATGTTTCTGTTTATAAATTTCACAATTTTCTACGGAATATTTTTGTGAAATTTTATGAGTCCGTGAAAAAACTCATATCCACGTTATTATTTATGAACATAACATTAACCTTATTACACAGTCTAATAATTGTACTCATTTCATTACTTAACTGCAAGGAAATGTGAAAAGCAATACTGTAGAACCCTCTTATAATGTTCCCACTTATAACATTTTCCTGGTTATAATGCTACCTTCATTTGGTCCCTAAAACTGCTTTATAATAAGAAATTACCCTCTTATTATGTTTTCCCATTTACAAAGTAAACATTTTTTGGGTGCCTTGAGAAACATTATAACAGGGTTCTACTGTCAACGAGTATATAAGACTGTGTATATATTAAGCACACAAACAATGTGTTACAATTTTCATGCTTACCAAGATGAGCTTGATGTGGTTCAGACATTTGAATGAGAGCACTGTCCTTTTTATTGTACATGATCTTCACACGTTGTACGTCTCCATACACCCCTGAAAAACACACCAAAATAAGTAATATTACAAATGTAATATTTTCAGCTTTACTACATTTCACGCAACATAATAATTTAACAGATACAAATTTAGATTTATATTGGGCTGACTTTCACAAAATACATTGTGGTATCACTCACTCTTGCATTATTTACTATTCATACATATCTGTACCTTGTGACGTGCACTGGCACATATCACTTACTTGGCATCTTATCATACAGTAATTTAAAATTATTTTTTGTCTTAATTAATACGTATTTTTATTCTGTTGTTTATAACAAATTAAGTAGGCCAACTTAACCAGGCATAAGAATGTATACGGTGGGATCCAACATATTAATTGGGGATGCTAATAAAAAAATTAACATTAAAAGTCTATTTAAAATTTAAAATTTAACTGTTAAAACGTTAAAACAAGAGAAAAGTATTTAATTTGACGTGTCAATTGTATCGGATTTAGATCATGTTTGGACTCATTTTAAAGCTAATTTAATTTCAAGCAACTTTTCTAAGTAAACTTTTCTTATATTTTGCCTTGTTTGGATTTTTTAAATTTCAAGTAGCCTCTTAGCTTGCTTCTCCTGGAATGGGATTTATTTGGCAGGCTGGTCAAAGTTCTCATGCTTGGAAGCACGTACAGAGAAGTGCTGGTTTTTAAAATTTCAAATAAGCTCTGAGCTAGCCTGTGCTAGGATGGATTTATCTGGCAGGCAGGTCAGAGTTCACTCGCTTGGAGGCACGTATTGGGACGTGATGGAATGTGATGAGCTCTGCCGGGCGTTTCTCGATCGACATGGGTGGTAGTGTCGGGCGCAAAACTCCGTGAAGGTGGTGATCCGTGACAGATTGATGACGCTGCACATCCCCATTTAATAAACATAAGGAATATTTAGCTGGTATTATGGAATAAAACGCTTTGTAAATTTATCAATAACTATGTTACATACAATTTTTAGGTTATAAATGTCCGTCGACCAGTTTTTTAGGCATGTTGGATCCTGATGTATCCCTCCGCCGCTCGGCCGAGTAAGTCCGGGTGTTTGCCCAGGAAAGTTAGTTGTGATTCATCGGAGCTCGTGACCGGTCACAGGGAGATGGCCGGCTAAGTTTTTCTGTTCAAGTGTGTAAAAGTTAGTTGTGATCCATCGGAGCTAGGGAACGGTTGCCGGGAGATGGCCGGCTGAGTGTTTTGATTAGTTGGGGCGTGATGGCGGCAGGAAGAGGACGTGTTAGACAGGGTAGAGGGGCTGTGAAGCCTAGAGGGCGGATTTGTTAGTCGAACTTAGCTTTATTTTCTCTTTTTTTGGCATGCTGCCTTTTCATTTAATAATTAACAACCAGTAGATATTCATAACCATATAGCCGGTTATTAAGGTAGACAAAGTGCCGGGCCAAGTACTTCTACTCATACTGAGGGCAGGCGGAAATGCCTAATACGTAGATAAGAAAAAGGCACCTCAACGAACACTGGGCGAGCACTCGCAATGTGAATTGCCTTTGTCTGTTAAAGTGTGTCAAAAGAAAGGTTAAATAAAAGAAAAAAATGCCGATGATATGATTTTTCTTATTATTTTTTTTATCCGTTTCAGACTAACCTCACTGCTATCCGGGCATCAATATAATAGGCACTGCCTCTACATCAGCTCGCTTGTTTTTGCCATTTTATTTTGCCTGCTAACTACTTGCAATAGCAACGGAAGAGTACGTCCCTGAATCAACAACAAAACGCAGCAGCTGCAGATGACCCTTTAACTACGCCCACTACTAATAGAAGGGAGGAGGTCACAGAAGAGCAGCACCACCACATTCTGTCGCCGCAAACAGGGACATCATAACTTCCAACATCTATATATATATAACAACAACGCGATAGAGCAGCACAGTCACAACCTTACAACAAGTAAAATACACAACAGAAATGCAAATTGCGTAGTACTTCAGCACCGTATCATTGGTGATATGTGGTTTGTCAGGCGAATTGGCTGCCACAAAAAATCACTGCAGGGCCAACTAATGAAACTGCACGTACAGAATTAGTTACTGCATACTAAATTTTATGTTATGTATGCTGCATCAAGAAGCCTGGTATTTGTTTTTGTTCATGGACTTTTTCACTTGTCTACATAAAGTTAAAATTTTGAAAATGATGAATTATGCATGCAATCATACTATAAACAAATAAATTAATGTACACCATTTTCATTGAGTGCTGCAGATACAGTTCCGTGAACATTTTACTACACCGGAAAAGAAGGATACTACAAAGTAATAAGCAAAGCTTGGCATTCCCAACACGTAATATAAATTAACATAGCTTTCTCCAAAGCGCAACAAAATTTTTCAACCCTAGACTAAACATTTCCACCCACCCTGTTACATTCGTTTAACGTAACGTACTCATATTTCATTTCGATAAATATACCTACCTAGAAGTAAACTCAACATTGGAATACTCATTTATGACACGATGCACTTTCGTCACCTTACTCATGCTGGAAATGGCAGAGGTGCCACCTTAGACACTGGTCTCTTGACTTCCCCAGTGGCAGTTTTCACTGCAACAACCGGAATTAGTCTGTCTTCACCAGGTAATATCTGGGTGATACTGCAAAGTTTACATTGCAGTGCTAATAGTCTTTCGTCCTGGAGTATGACCAGGTCACTAACACACAAGTTAGATCCCTTCATCCACCATTTGGGTTGATTTTGTAGCCGTAACAGATACTCCACTAACATATCGTCGCCAGAAATGCTGCATAATTAATGCAATATCTGCCATCTTTTCAAATGATTGACCTTATGTGCTCAATTTCCTGTTCAGGTACTGCTGTGAGACTACCTCCTGTCGAAAAATGTCCTGGTGTAAGCATTGAAAAATTGTTCGGGGCACTGGAGAAAGCGGTGCGTGGTCTTGAATTAAGACACACTTCAATCAGTGTCAGCACTGTGTAAATTTATTCAAATGTCAATGCAATGCTACCAAGCACTCCCCATAAGTGATATTTCATACATTTAAATCCTGCCTCCCAAAGTCCTCTCTGGTGAGGTGTTGCTGGTGGGTTGAAATGCTAGCAAATGCTTTGCTCTGCCAGGTGTGTCTGTACTGATAAGTGATGATTTCTTTCAACTCACAAGCAGTTCTGATGAAAGTTGTACTACAATCATTATATATGTGGTTAAACCTACCTCGACGTGACACGAACAGCTTCAGTGCTGGAATGAAGGAAAAGTGGTGGTAGTTCGCTAACCAGTTCAAAATTTACTGCCTTGGTTGCAAAACATACAAAGTAATTTAACACTTGAACTGTATGGTGCTTTTCTCCTTACAATTACAAAGAATCAATGGACCTGCACAGTCCACACCACAATGCAAGAATTGTCGAGCAGGAAGTACCCTTGCTGCTGGAAGGCTACTCATCACTTGTTTGGCCATCTCTGCTCTCTGACGATGACATGTTACGCACTTCTTAAAAATGTGCCGAATAGTATATTTTGCTTTGAGAATCCAAACTCTCTTGTGAATAATCCCTTGTACCAACTGAGGCATGAAAAATGTTCAAATGGACCTGCAATATAATAAGCATAGTCAGTTTACTATGCCTAGAAGTACCTCTGGGTGCTTCTATTCCTCTGGAATTCTTGCCTCGTTAAGGTGACCGCCCACCCTGAGCACTCTATTTTCATCTAAAAATGGATAGACATGCTAGATGGCTCTTAACAGGCAGTGGCTTGCCTGTTTTCAGTCACAGTAGCTCTGGCCCACAATGCTTCTATAGTACATTCCTCACCCAGTGGAATAGTACCTCGTGTAGTTCATTCACAGTCAGAGAATGTGCTCTAACCTTTTCACTCTTGGTTGTCTTGCAGTTCTTGTAAAAGCTTAAACCTCATGCAGTGAATCTCTGCATCTTACTTGGTAACAACCATCTATTCAAAAGAGATGTATCTACTGTGGTACAAACTGCACTAAGTAAGAGCCTACTTGTTTTTTCTGTAGCACAACAATCTCAAAGTCAGTGTTTCCTGACTTATTATATGGGAGGATAGTAACTGTGCACGTCCAAACCACCAGAGTGGATGACTTTGTAATTCTGTGGGAGCTATCCCATGTGAAGTGCCACGTAAAACGCAATCTGCTGGATTCTCTGTGCCATCCACATGATGCCACTAACGTTTTCCAGTTCCTATGTGGTGATGTCAGCCAGGCCAATACAATAGTTGAATTTGTATAGGCCACCACATTATAGTCTGTCTCACATAAGAATTCCATTTTTTGACAGTTCTGAAGACTATCATGTGTATAAATTTCTACAGGAAAATACTTTAAATTTTGATAAACTGGACAGTTTGAGAGCCAGCTGAGTTTGTTTGTGCAAAAGTCACTTGCGTCAGAGGACAACACAGCTTATTTCATGGAAACAGCTGTAAAAAGAAATGCCAATACAACTGTCAAAAATTGGAATTCTTACACGAGACAGACTATAGTCACGGTTAGTCAACACATTCTTCTCAATGTTCAGCAGTTTCAAAAGAAGTACTGCCCCACACAGCTCTAAATGTAGAATGGATATTTGTTTTATTGGTGCTACTCTTATTTCCTGCAAGAATGTGTACTACTACTATGCTACCATCTTTATACCGAAAACATAAATACACTACTACTACTACATAGCCAGCCTCTGCTGCATGACAAAATCCAGCAGAATCTACAGAGACTGGTTTACACTCTATTAAGAGTCTCAAATATTAGATAGCTTTGAGAGCTCCATCCATGGCACCTGTCTGCTTGGAAGAGGGTCACCCCAGTCAAGATGCAACTCCACAGGGACTGAAATAACAGTTTCGCTCATATTGTTATTGGTGACAGCCATTCAAGTGGTTCAACTACTCTTGCCACTTCAAAAAGAAGAATCCGAAAAGTGATACTCCTGTGTTGGATCACTGGAGAGACAGTCTCTGATCAGTATATGGACACCATTAAAGTCCCAATGCCTTGACTGATGATTCATCAAACTTTAAAGGAGCCACTGCATGTCGTATAGACACAGGCATCGTATCCATAATTTCTGATGCACTAGACAGTCACTGTCTCAGTAAAAATTCCTCATTTTCTCAACAACTGTACGAGTTCAACCTGCAATGTAACAACTTCATCAATACTTCTAACTCCTGACGCCACGTCATCACCACAAATATGTTCCCTACTGTAAAGTAACTGGCCTCACCAAACCATCCTTTTTGCTTTAAGTAGGAGTATGCTCCTGGATTCATTTTTTTAAAATTGTAATTGACAATAGTAGAACTTAATTTTGTTGTTTTCGGAGATTTGAGACCGCAGAAGGCATGTCAGTGTACAACATACAGCTGCCAAAGTGCTAAGACCACCTTTCAGCTAAATACTGAGGTGTAGGCCTGGGATTTGGGGCAACTAGGATAGACCTAGTTGTGGCCCATGGTAAAGAGCCGCTGCCCGGCTCTGCACTCCAAGGAGCCTGGTGATTGTCCTCCCATTTTTTGTGTGTGTTTGTGTTTCGAGTGTTTTATATATATCTGAAATATCACATCAGTTCTTTTTTCTCTTCAACATAACATTTAGATAAAGTAATAATCTCTACAAAAGTGGTGAACTGTACCTAATAGATCACCAGGAGACAAGAAGAGCAAACCGTGTAATCACGAAAGATGACAAACATGTGTAAAAATATTGTAATCTTTGTTTCCTTAAGCGTGGCAGTCTGGTAATTTATAAAAATATCAAATTTTAATTTATGTAAATTTTTTTAAGGAAGTATTTCAAATGAATAACCTATTAGCTAAAACGGAATGCTGTGAGGGAGGGAAGCTCACTATTATATTCAGATGTTTTTAATTTTAATTTAATAAGTCAGCTTGAATCATAATAATCAGAGGTCAGTTATTTTAACGGTAAAATAAAATCAATGTAGCGGCATCATGTGGGGTATCAATTTAAAGAAAATCAAAAATGCCAACCTTTATCTCTTTTTTTTTTATTAGATTGCGGGCAAAGTTTTTATTCGAGTTTTCAGTTTAGTAGCTTTATCAGCCTAGTATGGATGCCTGGGGGGAGCGACTGGCTGGCGCCAGCCGAGAGCTGAACAAAGATTTAGGAATGCGAATGCTGTGCTGACGCATTTCTAAGAAAACGACTGGCCTCTGTCAGTTGTATCACTCCACCGAGCACTGCAATTTTGTTTATTTAATATTAAATTCCGGGCGTGAAGTTTAATAAATGTAAGCACACTGTGCAGTTTTTCTGGTTGTCAGTTCTCTTTTGTATATTTTATAAGGTATGTTCTGGCCCGAATTAACCATGGTCATGTAAAAGAGTTCCTAGCAGACAGTAGAGGGGGGTTTCCGCTCGCCATCTTGGTGGCTTGTGGTGTCCTCTTCCTCGCCCCAGTTGTTGAGTGTCTCTTGTGCTAAGCGGGCGTGTTTTCGGGAGCTGAAAGAGTGATGCGAAATTATGGTGGTCGTTGGACTTGGCGTCCGAGGCGAAGCTGCCTCCGCGTCGGTAATTGAGTAATCGCAATAACTTAAGCTTTTCTTTTTTCT